>JAQHUG010000385.1:1296277-1312526 GCA_028555095.1 Dicrostonyx torquatus | reverse complement strand
TCCAGGACAGCCAGGGCTCTGTAAAGAGACTCTGCCTCAAATCTTCCCTCCAAAAGGAACCTCCTCTAAAAACACCAAATAAAAATAAACAAAAAAGAGCACAATTAATTATTTGGGAATGACACTGTTGTGAAGTTACACAGATACTGAGGAGAGTCTGAAACCTATGGCTGTGTCAGCTGACATGGACACTTGCCAGTTCTCCAGATGTTCTCATTTATTAATTATGCCTCAAATAGGAGGTATATTTTATCAAGTATTTAACAAAATATGAATTAGGGTAGCAGACTAACCAAGTCCAACACAAACCAGATAGCAGCTCTGTTTCCTTTTCTTTGCAATGCGTTTGGTTAGTGTCTATACTAGAGTACTGCATCCTCTATGCCCTTCAGTCTTGCTAGCAATTTATAAATTTCAAAAGTGCATAAAGGGAACCATAATTGATATTTTATCTGCCTTTTTAAAAGAAATTTAAGATGCATTAGTACTTATTCTTTCACATTTTTGGTATATTTGTTTTTTTTAAACTGCCAGTCCTGTTTTGGTCATGTGTCCATTCTTCCTCCTCATGGTTTCTCATAGTGTTATATCTTTATTTTATTATTATTTTTATTTTGATTAGCAGATGGTCTTTTATTGAAATATTTTCTCTTGTTGCTTCTTAACTAGCTGGGCATTCCACTGCATCATTGTCATCCACTGCATCCAATGTCATCAATGATGTATGTCATGAGGGTGGCAGGGTTCACAATGCAGCCCACAGACTGTGCAGTACCTAGGATTGCTTTAATAGTTCCAGAAAGTTCTTTAATGTGCTTCTGCCTCTTTCTGTCTTTTGGTGGCTCCTCGAGGGCTTTGATGATCAGGGCAGAGGGCACCACCTCAGTGCGCGCCCGTCTGTCCTGGATGGTCCGTTTCACCGTAATCCTCAGACCTTTCTAGTCACTGGTTTCCTTGGCAATGTCATCACCAACTTTTCTTGGAGACAGACCCAGGGGACCTATCTTGGGGGCCAGGGTGGATGTGGCACTGACCTCACCTCTGGTGTACCACAAGTACATGACTTTGAACTCCTTGGGGTCAAACTTGGTGGAGGTGGCTGGTGTCAGATAAACCCGGATTAGGGATGATTGAAGAAAGTTGCACCATAGCCTTCTCCAAATGAAAGCCAAAAAGTGTTTTATATCTTATGTGCTATAAAATTCCTCTATTTATACACATGGTCACACTATGTAGACTTTACTGGCCTTGAACTCACAGAGATCTGCCTGCCTCTGCTTTCCTCTTGCTGAGATTAATGCACCACCATGCTTGGCCCAAATTTCTCCTTTTAAGCCAACAGTTCCGTGGTTTTTAGTATATTCATTGTACGGTGAATGAATTGAACTAGGTACCTAGTTACAGAATGTTTTAACCTCCCCCAAAATATCCCATGCTCCTTAGCGGCCATTCTCTCCAAGCCCTGATGACTTTTTCTCTCCATATTTGTATAAGCTGGACATTTCATATCATTGAATTCTGTTACATGTAGCTTTTGATTTCTGGCTTTTTTCATCTCTCGAAATTCAACTCTGTGGTAGCAAGTGTCTTCATCTTTTTGTTTGTTTACATGATCTAGGTTTTAGAGATAGGGTTTTATGTAGTCCAGGCTTGTCTGGAACTTGCTGTATAGCAAGGATGCCTTGAACTCCTGAGGTTTTTGGCTCTGCCTTCTGTGTGTTGGATTATAGGTATGCACCACCACATCTGGCTTTATCCACCTTTACAGCTGTATAATGTCCAATTCTTGATTTAGTGTATTTTGTTCATTTTCCAAATTTAGGAAATTCTGCGCTTGACACAGTGACTGATCTTGCTATGAGCATTTATGAACAATTTTTTGTGAGAACTGTCAGTTTCATGTGCATGTCTCTAAGAACAAGCTTGCTTTGTCCTGTGCTCAGCTTTTGTGAGTCTGCCCAAGTCTCCTCTCAAGCAGCCTTATCATGTGTGCTCCTTTCCATGATGTAGGAGAGTCCTATTTTCTGCACATGTTGGAACCTTGTTATAGCTCTCCTCACTGTTTCTTTCCCTTAGGAGCTAAGACGCACCCAGGGGGAACTTAAAGAGCTTCAGGCAGAGCGGCAGAGCCAGGAGGTGGCTGGGCGACAGCGGAACCAGGAGTTAGAGAAGCAGCTGGCGGTGCTCAGGGCTGAGGCTGATCGAGGCCGAGACCTGGAACAGCAGAACCTCCAGCTACAAAAGACCCTGCAGCAGCTGCGGCAGGACTGTGAAGAGGCGTCCAAGGCAAGGGGAGTGGGCCCAGGGCTCAGAGGTGCAGGCTGAGGGGTCAGGAGGGCTGAGAAGCCAGAGCCTGCAAAGTTACCTGCAATGGGTGTGTGCTGAGCTATTCTGGAGGCTCATGTGTGGCGAACAGCAGATTTTGGCAGGGGAGGCTGCATCTAGAGGTAGGGTTATGGGGAGGCCCTGGCTCCTGTGAGCTTCTGGTGGGTGCTTAGGTGGCCCGTTTTCCTGGATATGCATGTTTACCCACCTAGCCCCACGGTCTGAGCCAGTTCCCCCACTGTCCATCCGCAGGCTAAGCTGGCATCAGAGGCAGAGGCCATGGTGCTGGGGCAGCGTCGGGCAACAGTGGAAACTACACTTCGGGAGACCCAGGAGGAAAACGATGAATTCCGAAGGCGCATCCTGGGTCTGGAGCAGCAGCTGAAGGAGGCCCGAGGCCTGGCAGAGGGTGGGGAAGCGGCGGAGGCACGACTTCGGGACAAAGTGCGTCGGCTGGAGGTAAGCACTTGTCCGCCTCCTGGACCCCCGGCACTTCTACCGTCAAGCCCTGGTGGGGACTCCCTTTTTAATAGTCAGCCATTGGTTTTAGTGTGCCAGCACGCTCTCTGCTCCCTTTCTCAGTGTGCGGCCTTTGTGAGCTGCTCCTTTGCCCTCACCATACCTGTTAAGCTTGGGTTTGTTTCCTGGAATGACTTGGTGTGAATATTTCAGTCTCCTGCCTCCCTCCCTTTGCTTGTTACGTGCTTTGTTTTTTGTTTTTTTTTTTTTTTTTTTGCTCGTTCCTCGAGCCTGTTTGCACTGATCACTCTTTGTTGTTTTCGAGACTGGGTCTCACTGTATAGCCCCACCTGGCCTGGAATTCACTATGTAGACCAGGCTGGCCTCGAACTCACAGCGGTCTGCCTGGTTTCTTTCAAGCTCTGGGGTTAGAGGAGTGTGCCACCACAGCCAGCACTACCTTTTTCATTAGTAACTTCCCCCCTTTCCCCTCCTCCTACCTCCAATGCCTTCAGCCTAAGTTTTGCTTTCTCTCAGCCCAACTGTCCCCTGCCCCCTCTTCCCAGGTAGAGAAACAGCAGCTAGAGGAGGCTTTGAATGCTGCCCAGGAGGAGGAGGGGAGCCTGGCAGCAGCCAAGCGGGCTCTGGAGGTCCGGCTGGATGAGGCCCAGCGGGAGCTGGCACGCCTTGGGCAGGAACAGCAGACACTGAACCGGGCCCTAGAGGAAGAGGGGAGGCAGCGGGAGGCTCTCCGAAAGAGCAAGGCAGAGCTGGAAGAGCAGAAGCGTTTGTTGAACAAGACTGTGGACCGACTCAACAAAGAGGTAAAGACAGGTTCTGTGGACCTGTGGACCCGTAGGAAAAGAAGTTAACCCTGCAGAAACTAGCCCTGGAAGTGGGTAGGTTGTGTGATGGTCATTTTCCTCGAGAGGATTGGGCCACATCTTCCTTTTTATTAAAAAAAAAAAAAAAAAGGCTTATATTATTATTATCTTGTTCTGTTTTTTGAGAAAGGGTCTTTCTGTGTGGCCCTGGCTGTCCTGGAAGTCACTATGTAGACCAGACTGGCCTTGAACCCACAGAGATCCACCTGTCTCTGCCTCCCAAGTGCTGGGATTAAGAGTGTGTGCCACCATACTTGACTCTTACTGTTATTTTAAAATTGGGTATATATATCTGTGTCTATGTCAGGGTTTAATCTGTGTGCATGTGACTGTCATGTCAGACTGTGAAGTCAGAAGAGGGCACAAGTCTCCTGCGGCTAGAGGCTGCCCATTGTGGGTGCCAGAAACTGAACTCAGGTCCACTGGAAGAGCAGTGTTACTTTTAACTGAGCCATCTCCATCACCTACTTTTATTTTTTTGAGACAGATTTCATGTAGCTAAAACTAGGATTTAACTCTATAGTTGTGTGCTACCATGCCCAGCCCCAGTGATATCCCTACTTACATAGCAGTGGTTTTGCCCTGGGGTCTTCGTTCTTGGAGTTCCTTTAGAAGTCTCAAAGACCTAAACATAAGAGTGGTCATTAGTAAAAGTTCAAGTTGTGGGGAGAGGAAGAGGTTCTTCCTCACGATCTCATTTTTACAAAGCAAGGTCAACTACTAGCAGTGACAACTGAGAAAAACGAACATTTTATTTTCTCTGAAAATAGTACTTAGGGGCTTGTCATAGACCAGAGGCAGATTTCCTTTTTTAGTGGTATATCTTATAACCATGTCACCTCAAGCTTGCAGGAACGTGGTCATTGAAGGTTTACTTAGTATCAAGCACTATTATAAGTTCTTTAAATAGTTAACATAATTCAATATTAACAATGTAGGTACTGTTATCTCATCTTTTTTAAACATAATTTATTTACTTCTGTTTCATTTGCATTGGTGTTTTGCCTATATGTTTGTCTGTGTGAGGGTGGCAGATCTTGGAGCTGCAGACAGCAGTGAGCTGCCACGTGGGTGCTGGGAACTGAGCCTGGGTCCCCTAGAAGGGCAGTCAGTGCTCTTAACCACTGAGGCATCTCTTCAATCCCTTGTTCAGACATTTGAATATAACTACTAGCCATACTAGGGATGCGGACCAGGAAAGCTGGAGAGGGCTGCCTGGCAGAGAGGAAGCTCTTACGAGACTTCTGGGAGCTGGGACTGGAGACAGGAGAGAACATTGGTATAGAGGTGCAGTGTGAGTAAACACTTTCCCCTGCATTTTAGCTGGAGCAGATTGGGGATGACTCCAAGCTAGCCCTGCAGCAGCTCCAGTCCCAGATGGAAGATTACAAGGAAAAGGCCCGGAGGGAAGTAGCTGATGCCCAGCGCCAGGCCAAGGATTGGGCCAGTGAGGCCGAAAAGAATTCAGGGGGGCTGAGCCGGCTTCAGGATGAGGTAGGAGCCTAAGTGACAGAAAAGCATTCTTTAGTTTGAAGGTCATTGCCCCCTCACTGAACCTGTGAACTGGAGTGCAACCACTGGAGGGGAAGGGGGTTGTTCACATGACAGACAAGAGGGGATGCCTCATCTATTAAGCAGGGGCTTTCACACTCTGCTGCACATTAGAGTCACCTGGGAAGGTTTTTAAAAATCTTTATTTTTTTCTTTTGTTTTTGTTTTGTTTTTTTTGGCAGGGGAGCATTCAAGACAGGGTTTCTCTATGTAGTTCTGACTGTCCTGGAACTCACTGTGTAGACCAGGCTGGCCTTAAACTTATAGAGATCCACCTGCTTCTGCCTCCCTAATGTCGGGATTAAAGGTGTGCACCACCACCACTCGTCCAAGATTTTTTTTTTTTTTTCAAGACAGGGTTTCTCTGTGGAGCCTGTCCTGGAACTAGCTCTTGTAGACCAGGCTGGTCTCGAACTCACAAAGATCCGCCTGCCTCTGCCTCCCGAGTGCTGGGATTAAAGGCGTGCGCCACCACCGCCCGGCCAAGATTTTTAAAACTGTTAATGCCTAAACATAATTTTTTATTACTTAGATTATAATCTGGGACCTAGGATTGTTTTGCTTTTTTTTGTTTTGTTTTGTTTTGTTTTTTTTGAGATAGGTTCTCACTATGGCTAGCCTTACACTCACAGAGATCTGTTTGTCTCTGTCTCCTAAGTGCTAAAGGATTTAAGGCATGCACAACCATGCCTGACAGGATTGGTAAGTTTTTTGTTTTGTCTTGTTTTTGTTTTTTTGAGATAAGGTTTCTCTGTAGGATGGTCCTGGCTGCCCTGGAACTTGCTTTGTAGACCAGGCTGGCCTCAAATTCCTGCTTCTGCCTCCCAAGTGCACCACCACCACCTGGCAGATTGGTTTTTAAAACCTCTTTAAATAGGTACAGTTGTGCCTACTCCCCAGTGATTCCCATTGGAGTAGTAAGTTCTCAGGCAATGAAGAAAGTGAACTAGAAGTGAGTCTTTCTCACCATGACCTGGCAGCTCAGGGCAAGCGCTTTGCCACTTTGTGGTCCCAGCCTGGCGCTAAAGATTCTTCCCATGAGCAGACCGCCCCCACCTTCTACCCATTCATTTCAACTAGGCTGAGTTGTTGTGTGTTGTCTTTGGCCCAGCTGCAAAGGCTGCGGCAGGCCCTGCAGACAGCCCAGGCTGAGCGGGACACTGCCCGGCTGGACAAAGAGCTGCTGGCTCAGCGACTACAGGGGCTGGAGCAAGAGGCTGAGAACAAGAAACGCACCCAGGATGACAAGACTCGACAACTGAAGAGCCTCGAGGTAGAGGCACAGCCAGGCTGGGTGGGGAGAGGGGGTGGTTTGGGGCTAGCGCAGTGAGTTTTGAGTAGGAAAAGGAGCCAATGTATCTGAAGCCTTTTTCTGTGTAGATAATAAAATTCGAGTTTTTTTTTAATCTATGAACTAAATGCAGATGTTGAGAAATTTATAAATGTCGTGTAAAAAAAATTGGATTTCTGTCCTGTTTTGCATTTGGACAGTGCTAGCACTGACCTTCTTAAACCTGAGTTCTTCATGTCCCTAGCTGGCTGGAGTTGAGCTTGGCTTTCCTCCCTTAGAGTGAATGGTAGTCTCCAGTTTGCTGTGCTTGAAAGTAAGAATAATAGCAACAAAGCATATGATGCACTGTGGGCGTGGCACGTAAGACTCGTCCTTGGAATCTCCCTGGGAGTAGATGGTCTCATTCCATTTCACTGAGATGGGTCACTTTCCAGTGGAGTAGGTCCAGCGCCAGAACGTGGTCTGGTATCCAGGCCTAGGTGGCTGAGCCGAATCCATGCTCTTACTTCTGTATGGTACTGCTGGGCCGCCTAAATTTGCCCCACACTCTGGAAATGCTGCTGCTGAGGGTTTCCATCCTGGCCTCTGCTGGGGAACTGGAGCTTCAGTTTTCCCACCAAGGAAACAGTTCTTCAGGAAGGAATGGGTTTATTGTTTGCTTTCCTGGTCAGCAGAGGGCGCTGGCTCCATGGTGGCTTTGAGCAAGCAGGAGCAAGCAGGAGGTTTCTGGAATGTGCAAAGGGAAAAAAATCTGTGGGACTGGCTTTGATGGGGGTCTTGATCTGAGTTTGGTGTTCTAGGGCCCAGAATTTGAGGCAGACTTGACCTTTAATCCTTCTGCTTCAGGAGAAAGTCTCACGACTGGAAGCAGAGTTAGATGAAGAGAAGAGTACGGTGGAACTGTTAACAGAGCGTGTGAGCCGCGGCCGCGACCAGGTGACTCCCCACCGTGACACCCCAGCTCTCAAATATGGCTCTGCTCTCCTCTTTCTTAGCCTGGGTGGTTCTGGCGAAGCAGTCTGCATCAGGCTCCCTCTGTTCGGAAAGGGCACACAGGTTTCCTTAGGTGGAAGGAACTGGAGTCTGGGGAAAGCCCTGGCGGTCCAGGCTGCGCTGACCCTAGTGAGGACTATTTCAATTCAGGAGTCCTGGTTGTGGGATTTTGGGAGCCTTCTTTAAATTGTTCCTCCCATTTGAACAGTTATAACTTCTTCTTTTAACCTGATACCCGATCATGTCACTTTTTTGTTTGTTTTTGTTGTTTTTTGAGACAGGGTCTCTGTAGTCTGGCTGGCCTTGGAACATGCTCTGTAGACCAGGCTGGCTTCAAACTCACAGAGATCCCCCTGCCTATGCCCCCCGAGTGCTGGGATTAAAGGCGTGCGCCACCACGCACACTTCTAAACATCACTTTAATCTATAGTATCCCACTGTTTCCATAAAATCCCTATCAATATCATAATGCAAAATGTGTTCAGTCCAATTTTAAAAGTTTCTGTAGTCTTCCAGTTCTGATATTGTTCAGAAGTCCAAATTTCAAAATCTGTTCTGAGACTCAAAGCAGTCTTTTAATTGTCAGCTCCACACCCACATCCAGCATCCAGGGCTCATGGTGACATCATTTGACTCTACTGGTCTTGGGCGGTCCTTCCCCTCCAGCTTTGCTACTTGCAGCACACATAGCCTCCCTTCAGCTCCTCTCGGCGCCTGTATCTTTCCACTGCAAATGTCCCGCATTCCCGGTGCCTTAGACATCTTAGGTTCTCCAGTGCAATTCAGACTTCACTTTCACAGATTCTGCAGTAGCCTTTTGGGAGCCGCTTGCAGGAAACTGATTTTCTGGGACACATTCCAATGTGATGAGGGAGAGACAATGACAGGTAGCTTCATGGCAGTGGGACTGTATGACGGTCTTCTCTAATCTAGTTAGGTCATTGAGAATAGGGTGCTGGGAATTCTAGGAGGAGAGTACTTAATTGCCTGAGAATTTGAGGGACTCGGGGTTCAGAGAGTGTCTTCCAGGGATCTGGTTCTGTTGATTTACTTTGCAAGTTTAGCTGTGGTCTTCCCCGAGTCTAATTCTCACCCATCTCTAACAGGTGGATCAGCTGAGGACGGAGCTCATGCAGGAGAGGTCTGCTCGTCAAGACTTGGAGTGTGACAAAATCTCCTTGGAGAGACAGGTGAAAAGGACTCTGGGGATAGACTCAGGAGGCCAGACAGAGGACCACTTGGAGTGCTAACCATGGGATCTTCCCGTCTCTCAGAACAAGGACTTGAAGACCCGCTTGGCCAGCTCTGAAGGCTTCCAGAAACCCAGTGCCAGCTTCTCTCAGCTTGAGTCCCAGAATCAACTGTTACAAGAGAGGCTGCAAGCTGAGGAGAGGTGATATGAGCCTGTCAGTCATCCCTCTCCCCGCCCCTTCATCTTTCACCTCACGGCTGGCCAACCTGGCCTCATATTCAGGGAGTCTCTCTTGCTCCTGATTTAGAGCAGAGTTATGGAAATTCTGGGATGGGAATGACCCCTGGGTCTTTGGGACTTCCCTGGATCCTCCCGACCTGCTGATGAGGCTCATGAGAGAAAAGTCCTTGGAGGTGGTCAGTGCTGAGTAAAGGCTTCCTTAGAGATGGCAACAGCTAGAGACCGCCCTTTCCTGCTCTTTCTTAGAGAGAAAGCAGTTCTGCAGTCCACCAATCGAAAACTAGAACGGAGAGTTAAAGAGCTCTCTATTCAGATCGATGATGAGCGCCAGCATGTCAACGACCAGAAAGACCAGGTGAGGGCATGGCACCCTGTGGACAAGCAGCCACATTGAGAATGTGCTTGTGTAAGGTCTAGCCTAGGGTAGTCATAGCCTTTGTATTGAGTGTGCTAGTTTCTCTAAGTGTTATGTACATGAATTCACTGAATCCCCAAATAACCTTTGGGTTGTACTTGTGTGTAGGTGTATGTGAATACAAACGTGCACATGTGTGGAGGCTGGAGGACAACCATGGGTGTTGTTCATCGGTCACCATCCATCTTTTTCTTTTTTGAAACAAGATCTATCACTGGTCTGGAACTTGCCAGATAGATTAGGCTGGCTGGCTAGTGTGTCCTAGAGAGATTACATGTCAATCTATCTCCTTTATCGGCTGAACTATCTCCTCAGCTCCCTAACTTGCTCTCAATAATTCCCTGAGGCTGGAGGATTACATAAAGTCACAACACGGGTGGGGGGGGAATTGTCCCTTGTCAGAATCATTGCAGGGGCGGTTCCAGCCCTTGGAGTAGGCTTTCCTAATGTGGGGACACCCTGTCCTGCTTAGCTAAGCCTGAAGGTGAAGGCTTTGAAGCGGCAGGTGGATGAAGCCGAAGAGGAAATTGAGCGGCTGGACGGCCTGAGGAAGAAGGCACAGCGTGAGCTGGAGGAGCAGCATGAAGTCAATGAGCAGCTCCAGGCCCGGATCAAATCCTTGGAAAAGGAAGCCTGGTATGGCCACCTTTCTGTACCGTGCTCTGCACCATGCTCATGTTGGTAGGAAATGGACCCTCCCAAGCCAGATAAGGAGAACTATGTAGTTCTTTATCCTGCCTAGAAGATAGTATAGACAGGTCTTAGTATCTTAGCTTCCACCCTCCCTTTGTCTCCCTAGATCTCTGGTGAGTAGGGGACCGCGTGCTAGCTTTAGGTCTTAGTGTGGAAGGGTGATGGTCTCAGTCCTGCCCTTTCTCTCTCTGACTCAGGCGGAAAGCTTCCCGCTCAGCTGCTGAGGCGGCCCTCAAACAAGAGGGGCTGAGCTCTGATGAGGAATTTGACAGCGTCTATGACCCCTCATCCATTGCATCACTGCTTACGGAGAGCAACCTGCAGACCAGCTCCTGTTAGCGCGTGCTCTGTTAAGGACCATATGGACTTGAAGCCCATCTCAGCCAGCCCTGCTCTGCTTTGCTCTGTCCTGCCTGCCTGAGTCTTTTTTTTCCTATGGGTGACCTGATTCAGACTTAAGACTAGGAGGGGTCAGAGTAAGGGTGATAAAACATTAGCAATGAGCTGGTGGTGGGCTTGTCCCTGTCACTGGAAGAGCAGATAGGCCTGCTGAGCCCTTCCTGTGAGTTCTGACCTCTCTACCATCTCCCATACAGCGGGACTAATGGCCAACATATCACTGAGGGGAACTGCAAAGGACAGGGAGGGTTGGATATTGCCATGTATGTAAAGCTTTATTTCTTTAATATTTAACCATATGGCTCAGGGAAATACCCAGTGTTCTGCTCCCTGGATCCCTGCAACCTTTATTCCTCCAACTCTGGAGCAGGGAAGGGAGCATTATGGGTAAAGGACATACAGGCGTGGCTCTACCCACTTCGGATACTTTTTGCACAGTCATGGGCCCATGAGTAGTCCTTAGCATCTCTTCAGTCACAATAGTTTTGTTTTCTCCATGTCACTAGGTCCAGGGGATCTTTTGTCTTTCTGTCTTTACCATCCCGGCCTTGCTGTTTTACTCTCAGTGCCTTAGCAGTGTGAGATGAGGATGCTGCCCTTGCCTTTCATAAGCCTGCACTCATACCTCTCCAGAGACCAGCCTTTCCTTCCCCACAGGCTGCTCTGCCAGCCAGCCCCCGGGAGAAGGGCTTCCAAAGCCTGGGTAAGGTGGTGGGGACTGGTTCTCCTCAGGGTTCCATCTTCCTTCTCGCCTACCCCCTGTCTGAGAACCACGAGGACTGTTTACACAGGTCCTAAAAGCAAACATCTAGTCCCTGTGGCCTCCTAGTGGCTTCTTTGACCAGATGTCCCCACGATGGGACCGAACAGATCTTTGCTTTTCTCAGGAAGTGAGATTCCTGATTCAGATCTTTGCCTGGGGTTATAAGATGACTCCCAGTAGAGATGGAAAGGGGCAGTGGAGAATTTATTCCTCCTGTGTTCTGGGGTGTGCCAAGCTCTGGTTGGTGAAGGTAATGGGTAGGGATGGTTCACCTCTTATTTCCAAAGTAAGTTCTGTTCTCATCAATCACTTGTAATTTCATGAATTAAAAAAAAATCCTGCAAATCAGACTGTCTTGGTTTATTTTAGATTAAATATTTAAATGACATCTATACTGAAATTCCTGTCTTTATTTTCCTGGCTAATTTGGGTGCCTACTGGAAAGTTTGTTGTTTTTTTTAACATTGTGTGTGGATGTGTGTGTGTGTGTGTGTGTGTGTGTGTTTGTAGCATTCACGTATACATGCGCGCATACACTTGTGGAGGTCAGATAATAAATTTGAGACTCCTTTTCACAGTGTGGGTCCTGGGTATTGAACTCAAGTCAGGAGGCTTGGCAGCAGGCGCCTTTAGCTGATAAGCAGGCCCTATTTCAAGAAGTCATTTAAACTGTACTTTAAAAATGAGACTTTATTTTAGATGTCTCATAACTGAACAGGGATCTAGGAAACATGGACTACTTAAAAATGGAAGTATTCTTTCCTAACCTCTGGGAAGAGCAAGGAACGCTGTAGTAGCTACTTTCTATTGCTGTGATCAGACACCACAGGGCAACCTAGACCGAGAAGTCTTTATTTGGGCTCAGGGTTCAAGAAGGATAAGAGTGTCACCATCGTAGTGGCAGGCAGGCAGGAAGTTGATCGCTCACATATCAAACCACACACAGGAATGTAGAGAGCAAACTGGGAATGGTGTGGGAGTCTTTGAACTCTCAAAGCCTGCCCCAGTGATATAATTCCAGCAAGACTACACTTCCTCACCCTCCCAAACAGTGCCATCAACTGGGAGCCAAGTGTTCAAATGATAGCCAGCGGGGGACTTTCACACCAAACTGCCACAAGTGCCTTTGAGGGGTAGGGAAGAGACCAGAACTAGGTTTTTCTCTTGTCCTGGGTCACTAACAGCTCCAGCTTTTATCTTACACACTGCCTGTCCCCCCTGCACATTTCAGTGGGACAGCCATCTACCAGCGTTCAGTCCTCAAGATCCCAGTTTAGGCTTAAGAAGCAAATACTGTTGAGACTCATCTTTTCTCCAGGGCGCAAATTCCTTTTAAGGCTATATGTCCCGCCTCTCCCCACCTTATAAGGGTAGCTTCTGGAAAACAAGCCCCACCCAGAGCTTAGCTGGCTTTGACTTCGGCCTGGGCCGCTTGCCAGGGAAAAGCACCTGCCAAACTGGCTTAGACTAGTCCTAGTGAGCTGGCCCTTGGTGCTTGCCTACCTGTTTGCCACAGAGGAAAGATTTACTCAGCTCTAAAAACCCTACAGGCTGGCTTACGTTTAGAGAGAGGAGACCATAGAAGCATGTGCCGGCCCCAACTCACTTTTACAGAAAGCCAGACAGAGTCTTTCCCTGCACCGATCCTGGAAAACTGAAAGGAGACAAGACTAATGAGGAATGCTGACATTCCACCACAGATTCTCTCACCACCTTATCGTTCTTTCCAGCGGCCACTCAGCCTTCGCTCCCAAGCCCCACCTTTATGTAAATCTGCGATAGCGTTACTAGGCGAGCTTGGCACCGCCCCCTCTTCCGCTCAACCCATTGACAAATACCATGTTGGGCGTGGCCCAGCTCCAGTCCCGCCCCCGACGCGCCTATACCAGGGGGCGGTTCGGTACGTGCCCGCCCAGTTGCAGCCGGACCTCGGAGTTGAGGACTCTTCGGCGGAAAGATGAACGGGACGCGGAACTGGTGTACCTTGGTGGACGTGCACCCGGAGGGCCAGACCGCGGTAGGTCGTCTTGCTCACCCCGCCTTCCCGCCTCGGCACCGTGGCTGTCCAGTCCCGCCGCTCCTGTGCCTCATCTGACGCTCGGCTTGGTGCGGTCAGGCCCGCGTCGCCCCGTGCGCTTTCTTCCTTTGCCTTGCGGCGGACGGTGGCATGGGAGATGCGGGCGGCTCCCGGCTGGGGAGAACCTGTCCTTGGCGAAGACACTGCTGCCCCGGCCCTGGGACCGGACGCTTTACTCAGGCGTCTCGTGGGCAGCTAGATTGGGTCGTGGGAGACGCTCAAAGGACCGAATTCCTGCGCCGTTTCGGACACTGTGCCGGTCCAGGAGGGTTAGGCTTGTCCGTGTGTCCCGATGACCTCAGAAGCCCTTCAAAGACTTTTATGGTGCTTCGGATGATCCTTTAACTAGAAAAGGAGGCAGAGGGTGAACTGCTAGGGCAGGGAACTAAGAGGCGAGAGCGTGGGAGGGCCGGCTGATTTCAGGCAACTCCGGAATTGGTCAGAGATTCTACCTTTCGCTAAGAGGATGGATAGAGCTTTCCGTGCGACTGTCACCTCTTTCGCGAATTTCTTATTTTTTCATCTTGCTTTTCTGATCCCCGCCCTCTTTCGACCAACCAGTAGCTTCCTGGGTTTTGCTTCCGTGTCCAATTGCCAAGCCCCGGGAGGGGATAAAAGGGATGCCTTGAAACTGGGGCGGAGATGGGGAACCCACCTGGAGAGGGTTAGGGAGGGAAGGAAGGAGGAGGAGAGGGAGGGAGGGAGAGAGAGAAACAGAGAGAGAGAGAGAGAGAGAGAGAGAGAGAGAGAGAGAGAGAGACGCGAGCCGTCTCCAGTGCAAGCCAGTTTTCCCTGTTCCCCCATGCCCTCCCCACCCAGCACCCTCAGCTGACCGCATGATTTTTCTCTCTCCAGAGGGAAAGGCCGGTAATTTGATGCTGAACGTTTCTAAGCGTTGCTGGGGGATCCAAATACACCGTAGATCTGTGCTAATTAATTTATTTCCAAGCTATTGTGGGAGAGTGAAATGAGAGCCAAGGTGATGGAGGGTTGTGCCCCCCCATCTGATTCCTTTGCTTCTGCCTGTCTCAGCATGTCCCTGAAGCAAAGCTAACTCAGCCACAGCTGGATTATGGCTCTTCTTCAAAGAATAGTTGTAGAATAGGTACTCATTTGAAGTTTAGAATACAGCTGATCACTGAAGTCTGTTCACTGTCCCCTTGACATTTTTGCCTAGCAGTATGAATGTTTCTGCCACATTACAAGTCTTGACACTGCCCAAACCCAGCCTTTCCTTCCAGGTAAGAGATGCTGACCAAATGGAAAAAACAAAACCAACAGCCAACCAATCTCAAGTTCTCCATGCTTTTGCTGTTTTGGAATGGTTCAGTAAGGGAAAGAATGTGGAATGAATAAGAGTGAGGGATCATGGGCATCTTTTTGCTTGATGTAGAAAAAGACCCACATCCTATAGGAGAAACTTGTGAAACCACAGCCCCAGCAGCACACAGAAGGACCTGCAGCTGTCCCTTGATACTTTTGTTGCTTGTTTTGTGGGACAGAGAGCAGAGATGGAGAATAGCAAGGAATTTGTTCTGGGTCTAGGTATATTTAGAGCTAACTAGAGAGCTTTGTATCAGGGAGGAGACAGGCTAGACTTGAGACTTACTTTGCTCTAGAGCTGGGAATGAAATAACTCTTGCCTCTATTTGCTCTTGGAGACATTCCTGGGTTCTTGAGGAGGAAGGACAGATGGTAAACAATCAATCAGTCAGAGACAGGGTTTGTCCTGGATTCCTCTCCTCTGAGCCAATCTACAGATAGAATTTATGGCCCTGCTCAGTCCCTGGGAACCTGTCATGGACTCATACCATTGAACAGTGCTCAGTGAGGATGCAAAAGTATGAGTAAATAAATGAGTCAGCGGATGCCTGACGTATGTGGTGCTGGGGTCGAACCCAGGGCTGTGGGCATGCCAGGCAAATCCCCACCAGGAAAACAAGCCCCCAGGATTTGGGAGTGTAGACAGTTGGAGTCAGAATCCTGGGACCATGTGTCTCCTATGCGTCACACTTTGATGAGAAAGTACAGTTAATACACTGTAGTGCTGTTTTGGTTGGACATTTATAAAGGCACAGTCTTTCAGAACTGCACACCATAGCCACTAGTGGGTCTGAAATCAACATAGTGGGGCAGAAAGCTTTTGAGCTTCCGTCCATTCCAGCACTGTACCCTACCTATGTGTTTTTGGGAGTGCCTTTCTCTTTCTTAATAAGCTGTCTATATTCCTGTCACTAAGCGAACACACAAAAACATAGAGATAAGGCTGGGCATAGTGGTACATGCCTTTAATCTTGGAACTTGGAAGACAGAAACAGACGGACCTCTGGGAATTTGAGGCCAGCCTTGTCTACATAGTGAATCAGGCCAGTTATAACTATATAGCTTGCAAGACCTTGTCTCAAAACAAAATAAAAAATATAGTGAAGGAGAAACAGCATTAAAAAAAAATAGAGCTGACATCCCTAGAGTGTTGGCAAGAGTAGTCTTTGGACAAAAACGTTGCATCAGTTATATGAGTCTGGAGGGATTAAAAGTGCAGACCACTGTGTCTGGTTATAAATATATTTTGATGTTAAAAATGTTTGAAAGTGTCCTTGGTAAATTATATTGGCATAGGAAGTACAAAAGACATTTCCACTACCTTCCTTTGCTTATAGTAAACAATACAGTGACCTAGCTACTTTAAGAGGAACTTATTAGAAGAAAATGAACAGTGCACAGAAGTTAAAGGAGAGCTTAGAAAGTCCGAGCGAAGGGATTCCTGGAAAGGAACATGGATACTTTCTACTTCTGGGTGGTTCCAGCTGTCTTAGGCCCTTTTACCATTCTTCTGAGATCCAGGGAGTGGTGCCATTGTCTCCTGGCAGTCTCCTCAACTAGGACAGAGCAGGACTGCTGGACTGGCAGCTTTTTTTAAAATATTTATTTATTATGTATACAATATTCTTTCTGCACGTATGCCTG
>JAQHUG010000385.1:1262765-1274528 GCA_028555095.1 Dicrostonyx torquatus | reverse complement strand
TCCTAAGTGCTTGGTTTAAAGTCATGTGCCACCATACCCAGCTTTGGAATATTGTATTTATTTGTTTTGGGTTTTTGAGACAGGGTTTCTTTGATTGTTCTGAAACTCACTTTGTAGACTAGTTTGGTCCCAAACTCACAAAGATCTGCCTGCCCTTGCCTCCCAAGTGCTGGAATTAAAGGTGTGTGCCAATATGACTGGCTTGGAATTTATTGTTGTTGTTATTATTATTTTCTTAAAGTAATAGCACTTCATTTATTTTTTATTTATTTTTTAATTTTTTGTTGATTATTTGGGAATCTCACATCATGGACCCCTGTTACGCTCACTTGCCAGTCTTCCCATGTCCACTCTCCTTCCCTGTGACTTCCCCCAAAAACAAAACAAAACAAAAAAAACAAGTCCATTTTTGTTTTCCATATATTCACTGGAGCCTCAAGTTCAGTTCCCAAGGGAGGATGAGTCTTTCTCCACCTGCATCTGTGCCAGAAGCCATGCACTGAGGAGAGCTGAGCAGTGCCTAGAGCGATGCCCATAGTGGTGCCTGCATGGCAGTGCTCTGGGCTGGCAAGGGTTGGGGCCAGTGCTCCCTCCCTCACATACGTTAACATGGCTTCAGGCTGCAGCCCAGACCACAGGCATCACATGGACTTCAGTGGCCTTATCATGACCACTGACACACCTCATGGCCCTCAGCGGCTGCAGGGACCAGAGTCTCATTGTGGTGTCTGGTGGTTACACGTGCCACTCACACCGGCATGGCTTACTTGGATGGTTTCCTGCTGCCCGGTGGCCAAGGGGCCCCTATTTTTATTTTTAAGATAGGATTTCACTTTGTAGTTCAGACTAGCCTGGAACTCCAGCTTAACCGCTCAGGTGCTAGGATTACAAGTGTGTGCTACCACAGCCAGCTGCAAATGGAATTTTGTTTATTATTATATTTATCTATTTGTGTGTACATGTGTGTGTGGAAGGTATTGTGTACCTGTGTGCTTGTGCACATGTACAAAGGCCAAAAGAAGCCTTGGGGTGTCTTCAGTCACTGTTTGCCTTTTCTGCTGAGGCAGGGGTCTCTCCCCAAACCTGAGACCTGTCCTTTCTCAGCTATACTGGAAGCTCCCGAGCCCTGGAGACCTTTCCATCTCTGCCTCACTTGAAGCTGGGGTCACAGCACTTTTGGGGAAGCCAGTGTGTTACCTGGGGCTAGAATCTGATTCTCATTCTCATGGTTTCAGAGAAGTGCTCCTAACCATTGAGCCACCATCCTCCAACCCCTGTCAAGGTTTTGTCTTTGGATTGCTGACTGCTAAGATGTAGGAAGACAACCTGCTTGTATATTGAGGTGGTGTCCTTCAGCCTTGCCGCTCTAGCTGTGGCGTTCCCTGGGGTTTTTAGACTGCTCTACGCTAGGTTATGTCATCTGCCAATAGGCATTGCTTCACTTCTTCCTTTCCAAACGGAATGCCTTTAATTACTTTATTTATTTTCCTTACTCAGAGTAATTGCATGCCTCTTGAAGAAGATGAAGCTACCTCATAATCTAGCAGGATAACCATTGTAAACATCTTACTGTATGCCCTCCTCCATATATACGTGTACTTTTAAAAAAAAAATGTTAGTACGCGCTGTTCCATCATCTCCTGTGCCCACACTGAATGACACATTGTAACGTCTTCTGTGTCTAGACCTATCTGGCATTTTAATGGCAGCATAATACTCCAGTAAACACTATGACTTACTGAATTCATTATCCATTGTTGCACTTTTGTCTGTTTTTCTTTTGTATCCATGTCTAATACTTGGCTGAGCATAGATGCCACTGAGTGTATTATGCTAGTGGTCAGAGCTGTTTCAGCAGCTGGAAAAGGCTGTGCCGAGCGGAGCCTGTAGTCCTTCTCCAGACCTCTTCCCGTGGGGACTGTGTGACTGGCTCAGAGTGCATCCTTCCAGCCGCTTTTTCATCAAGTTACATGGTGTGCTTGAGTGTGTGCTGGTATGGTTGTGTGTTGTTTAGCTGACTTTGTTGTTAGGATAAATTCCTAGAAGCACATTAAATAGGTCCAAGAGTAATGCATTCTGGGGTTGGGCTGTAGCTCAGTCGGGACTGCTTGTCTAGCGTGCACGGAGACCTGAATCTGGTCCTCAGCTCTGCCTACACGAAGTAATGGCAACCCATTTTCAACTCTTCTGAGCTGAATCACCAATTGTCACCTGGTAAGCTGGTGCTCACAGTATGCGCCTTCCTCCTGGGAGTGGGGCTGCATGTTTCTTAGCTAGACAGTGCCGTCCTCATTGCAGGTGTACCTGAAAGGGAGGCCTGGAGACAAGATGACCCACGAGAAGAGCGTCGACCAGCTGAAGAGTGAGGTCCAGTACATCCAGGAGGTGCGGACCCCGTTCCTGGGAGGGAGTCCCTGAGCCTTACATCTGAGGGCTCCCTTTGTGTCACTGCAGTGCCCATGGCCTCCTGTGTGTCATGTTATTTATTTATTTTTATTCCTATTTGTTATTTGTTTTCTGAGACAGGATCTCTCTGGAGCTCTGTCTGTCCTGGAACTCTTTATGCAGACCTCTGTTTCCCGAGTACTCTCAAATAGCATTTTTGACCTTTTGGATATAATCCATTAATCAACAAATAATCAAGTATCCCGCACCAGGCCAGCTGTATGGCTGTTTGGCTGTGTGATCCACCACTTCCCCAGTGTTTCCCAGCCCCTGCCTGGCTGGTCTCCTCCTTAGCACTTGCCATTGGATTCCTTGTGCATCTTATTTGTGTTTTCAGCTAGCATGTCAGTGCTGCCAGGGGAGGAGTTAATTTATCTTGTTGTTTGAACAGGAGAGACTGGGTTGTCACCTCGCCCGAGCACAATTCCTGTCTGCATCCCCTGTGTAGGACAATGTCAGACTGAAGTAGTATGGGTTGGGGATGTGACCCAAAGGTTTGCTTCCCCTACCCTGAGCCTTAAGTGTCTTGGCCTTCTTTTTCTCAGGCCAGGAACTGCCTGCAGAAGCTCCGGGAGGATATAAGTAGCAAGCTTGACAGGAGTCCAGGAGACCCTCTGCAGCAGCAGGAGATCCAGGTACTTGGGGATGGTGCTGACTCTCAAGCATGGCCAGGAAGGGAGAGCGCAGAGGGGCTCTGGCTTCCTGAGAACTCACAGAAGTAGGGCTCCAGCATGTAGCCTTGGACAATCACCTAGGTATCCAAGCTTCTTGTAAGTTGCTCTTGCCGGATTTAGGTGAGCCTAAGTAGAAATGGAAGTCTTTTTTTTTTAAATAAAACTTATTATTTCTGTATTTTTATTTTATTTTATTATTTTTTATTTTTATTTTTATTTTTTTATTTTTGGTTTTTCAAGACAGGGTTTCTCTGTGGCTTTGGAGCCTGCGCTGGAACTAGCTCTTGTAGACCAGGCTGGTCTCGAACTCACAAAGATCCGCTTGCCTCTGCCTCCTGAGTGCTGGGAATCACAGCTAGGTCCTCTGCAGGTCTCTCCAGTCCCAAAGTGGAAGTCTTGATCCAGTCTGCTATTTGTGTATGCAGTTATCTCAACCCTGGGCTAGGAAACTCCATCCTGTCCCTGTATCCTTAGCCTGACCAAGATGTAGGATGCGGAGGCATCAGCAATAAAGGAGCAAACACTGTGTAAATCTCTGGGAGAGCAGTGTAGGATTCTGCTATCCAGCTTTCTCAAAGTTCCAGAACAGGAATGACCTCAGAAGCAGAGCCCGCTCCTCTTGACATTCGACTCACTCTGGCTCCTGAGACCTGAGTTTGGGTCAGGTGATCTTTCTCCAGCAGCAGCCCCCTCCCTGATCTGAGCCGGTGGTGCCCAAAGGGCTCCTCCTTGTCTCCACTGAATTTTGTGGACTGGATGTTTCCAAATTTACTTTTGTTTTTGGTGGTTTTTTTTTTTTTGGCTAAAGGCAGCACTATCGAAGCCTGTCACACCTGGCTGGTGGGAGGCACCTTGTCGAGTGCCACCAGAACTTTTGTGTACAGTCAGAGCTAGGGCCCAATCCCAGGCCCCTTGTTGAGGTCATGTGATGAACGGTCTGGCTTCGGGTTAGAGTGGTGGCAAAAGCTTTTCCTCTCTTGATTAGTCTTTGTTAAAACCTGTTAGAATCTCCAAGGAAAGGAAACCTCAGTGTGTATGGCAAGCAGTGGCTTGTATTCTTGGGAGGGATACATCTTAGACGTTTTCCAGTTCTTTGCAGGCTTTAGCCTGAGGTCTGTTTCATCCACCCTACAGGTACTTTCTGTTTGCCTTGGAGCACTGGAAATCTTTCCCTTCCCTGGCTCCCTCCTTCTCTTCCTTTTCCTATTTCTTTCCCTCTTCCCTTTCCCTTCTCTCCCATAAAAGATAAAAACAATGTTTTTACATTTATTTTGCATGTGAGCATGCACATGTGTTGAGTGTATGTGTGTGTATGCATGCACTCATGCCATGACACACATGTGGATGTCAGGACAAATTGCTGGAGTCAGTTCTCTCCTCTGCCAAGTGTTTCTGGGGACTGAACTCAGGTGGTTTGGTGGCAAGTGACTCTGGGCCACCTCACTGCTAGGGTTTGACATCTTAGAAATGTAATGCATTAGAATTGTTTGCCAGGTTGCTCAAATTGTTTTTAACTGGATTTTTTTTTTCTTCTTTACACAGGTGGTACTAGAAAAGCCAAATGGTTTTAGTCAGAGTCCCATGACTCTCTACAGCAGCCCACTTGAGGTAAGTAGCAGGGGAGAGACCATGGTGAACTGAGCTTAACCGACAGACAGCATTCCCTGCCCCCGGATGTTCTACCTCATACCTCATTTAGTATGAAAATCTAACAACAGAGACAGAAAAGTGGAAGTTCTGCAAGCTCACTGCTTAGAAGTAGCCACTGCCGGCAGACTGAAGCAGGTAGGTCCTCCAAGAGGGTCTTTGCTTGACTGCCCCTTGGATGAGACTTACGAGCTTTAAAGGAGGTGATGCCTGGGTCCCACCCCTGGAGATGTAGAGTAATTGTTTTTTTTGTTTTTGTTTTGTTTTTCAAGACAAGGTTTCTCTGCAGCTTTGGAGTCAGTCCTGGAACTAGTTCTTGTAGACCAGGCTGATCTCGAACTCACAGAGATCTACCTGCCTCTGCCTCCCGAGTGCTGGGATTAAAGGCGTGCGCCACTACCGCCCGGCGAGTAATTGTTTTTAAATGTTCATGAGTGTTTTGCAAGCATGTATGTATGTGTACCACATGTGTGCCTGGCAGAAGAGGCTGTTGGATCCCCTGGACTTAGTGTTACAGTTGTGAGCCATCATGTGGGTGCTGGGAACTGAACTTGGATCCTCTGGTAGAGCAGAAGGATCTCTTAACTGCTGAGCCATCTTTGTAGTGCCAGCATTATGTTTTTTGGTTTTGTTTTTTTAAGATTTTATTTATTTATTATGTATACAGTGTTCGGTCTGCATGTATGCCTACACACCAGAAGAGAGCACCAGATCTCATCCTAGATGGTTGAGCCACCATATGGTTGCTGGGAATTGAATTCATGACCTCTTGAAGAACAGCCAGTGCTCATAACCTCTGAGCTGGAGTAGCTCTCCAGCTCCCAGCATCATGTGTTTTTAAAGCTCTTTTTAAGTGAGTCTAATATTTACCTAAAGTTGAGTACCATTCTTTTCTTCTTTTTCTTTCTTTCTTTTCTTTTTTTTCTGAGACAGGGTTTCTCTGTAGCTTTGGAGCCTGACCTGGAACTAGCTCTTGTAGACCAGGCTGGCCTCGAACTCACAGAGATCCACCTGCCTTTGCCTCCCTCGTGCTGGGATTAAAGGCGTGCATGCGCCATTACCTCTTGGCATAAGTACCATTATTTTCTGTGCACAGAGACTCATTTAAATACATGCACAGATGTACATGCATAAGCAAATATGTACCTATGTTTCTCAAATCCAGGATCATGTTAAACATTACTTCTGTTCACTTCCCCTCTTGTATGCTGTGTAAGCACTCTTACTCCTGAGGCATTTTCCCAGCCTCCTGGCTTTCTATTTAAGCCTTTTGTTGTTGTTTTTTGTTTTTGAGACAGGGTTTCTCTGTGTAGTGGCCCTGGAACTCACGCTGTAGACCAGGCTGTCCTGGAACTCACAGAGATACTCCTGCCTCTGCCTCTTGAGCGCTGGAATTAAAGGTGTGCACCATACCACCTGGTTTTATTTAAGTTTTTCCATGTTATTTCATAGAGCTTCATATTCTTCCCAGCTGCTGTGCTTTTTAAAATACGAGACTTGTACCTTGTATCTTAGTTAGAGTTTCTGTTGCTATGAAGAGGCACCATGACCACAGCAACTCTTGTAAGGAAAACATTTAATTGAGGTGGTGTCTTATAATTTCCGAGGTTCAATCCATTACCAACATGGCCTGCAGGCAGACATAGTGCTGTCTACATCTTGATCAGAAGTCAGCAGGAAGTAGACTGAGGCACTGGGCATGGCTTGGGCATAGAGGAGCCCTCAAAGCCTTGCCCCCTCAGTGACACACTTCCTCCAGTAAGGCCACACCCACTCTCACAAAGCCACACCTCCTAGTAGTGCCACTCCCTATGAACTTATGGGGTCAGTTACATTCAAAACACCACAATAACATATGCTAACTATAGAAAATCTTGGGAATTCAGAAACAGAAAAGTAAAAGAAGAAAATGTTCAGAGCTTTAATCTCTGCATCAGTGACAGCAGTAGCCTGTGAGCATCCTGAGGGCTTCACCTCACTTTAGGGATTGCCATGAGGATTGCCGTACTCTTGACTACACTAACTCTAGGGCGGGTCAGAGTGACGCTAAGTTGGCAGTTTATTAGTAAAGATAAGGGATAGTACACATTCCAGATTTCTTGTGGGCCATGAGAGAGGGAGAGCTTAGGAAAATGGCAGCACACAGGCTTCGCCAGAGAGACCATCAACTCAGGTGTCTTTACAGTGACGGTTTGTGATCCTGTGGCTTTCTAGATTACACTGCTCGAAGGACATAATTTACAACACGATTTGAAGACTAAGCAAAATTTAAGGTTTAAGTTTAAAAATCAAATAAAAATAATATGAGCTGATTTATTTCTAGACTTAAAGAATTTCTTTTTGGGGCTGGAGAGATGGCTCAGAGGTTAAGAGCTTTGCCTGCTCTTCCAAAGGTCCTGAGTTCAATTCCCAGCAACCACATGGTGGTTTACAACCATCTGTAATGGGGTCTGGTGCCCTCTTCTGGCCTGCAGACATACACACAGAATATTGTATACATAATAAATGAATAAAAATTTAAAAAAGGAAAAAAAAGAATTTCTTTTTCTAAATGAAATTGTCAGGTGGTTTAAAATATAGTTTTTTTTAACATTTATTTATTTTTGTGTGCGTGCACTCGAGTGTGTGCGTGCATGTACATCTGAATGCCCCCAAATGTGTGTGAAGGTCAGAAGACAGCTCGGAGGAGATGGTTCTCTCCTATAAGAAGATTTATGAGGAATATTGTTGGGTGTTTGGGATGACAGAGGAGTGATAATATGGTCATGTTTACAAACATTTTGTCCCAAAGTGAGCTTAGTTCATTTGTTATTTTTAGCATCCTTGTTTAACTCCTCTTAGGAAATCCAGTGTGTCTAACCACTCTTGGCTTTATCAGTGTTCACAGCTTTGTCTCTCAGCCAGATTCCAGAAATACGGGTTCCTTTCTCTTCCCATGAACCCTCAGTTTTCCTGTCTCTCCGTCCAGTCTCATCTCCAAAGGGAAAAAGTTATACTTTAGTGAAATGTTCTCTACCTTTTTATTCATGCAAATACTTAGTTTTTAGTGATAAGATTGCATCACACACTGCGCTTCTTTGTTTGCCTTCTGTTTCTGTGGTGGGTGGCTTTTCTTTGTTTTGTTTTTAAAGGCTTCTGTCTGTGTGATGCTGAGACTTGAACCTGGGTCTCTTCAACAATTATGGCCTCTACCACTAAAGTGCACACCCAGCCCCAAGGACAGTTTTTTTGGGTTGGGCTTTTTGGCCTTGGCATATAGAATTGAATCACATTTATCCATTACTCACCGTGTATCAGGCCCATCAAGGCCTCTCACTGATCGTACTGTTTTTGTTTTTTCTTCTTTTCCCACTAACTAGAAAATACTTATATAATGAAATTATACTTATATAATTTTAAATAAAATTACTGTAAAGCGATTTCAGTTTACATGATGGACTTATGTCTTTTAAATCATTTTGCTCAAAATGTGTTTTTAGGGTCTGTTTGTATTATTGTATGAAAATCTGGTGTGTTGAGCCATGCATGGCACATGATGGCACTTGATGGCACATGCCTGTAATCTCGGCACATGCCTGTAATCTCAGGACATGGGAGACTGAGGCAGGAGGAACAATGTCAGCTTGAAGCCTAGATTGTTTTTTTTCCTTTATTGATATTTATTGAGCTCTACATTTTCTCTGCTCCCCTCCCTGCCTTTCCCCTCCCCCCTTCAACCCTCCCCCAGTGTCCCTATGCTCCCAATTTACTCAGGAGATCTTGTCTTTTTATACTTTCCCATGTATATTAGGTCTATGTAAGTCTCTCTTAGTGTCCTCATTGTTGTCTAAGTTCTCTGTGATTATGGTTTGTAGGCTGGCTTTCTTTGCTTTATGTTTAAAAACCACCTATGAGTGAGTACATGTGACAATTGTCTTTCTGTGTCTGGGTTACCTTACTCAAAATAATGTTTTCTAGTTCCATCCATTTTCCTGCAAAATTCAAGCTGTCGTTATTTTTTTCTGCTGTGTAGTACTCCATTGTGTAAATGTACCACATTTTCCTTATCCATTCTTCGGTCGAGGGACATTTAGGTTGTTTCCAGGTTCTGGCTATGACAAACAACGCTGCTATGAACATAGTTGAGCACATGTCCTTGTGGCACGATTGAGCATCCTTTGGATATATACCTAAAAGTGGTATTATTGGGTCTTGAGGAAGGTTGTTTCCTAATTTTCTAAGAAATCTCCACACTGACATCCAAAGGGGTTGTACCAGCTTGCATTCCCACCAGCAAAGCCTAGATTGTTATTTGTTCCTCTCATGTGTAGTTTTATAACTGCCTTTTATTGTTGTCTTATATTGTAATACATGATAAAATCTCTCTCTTTCTCCCTTCCTCCCCCTCTTTCTTTCTCTCTAGTGCTGGGAATTAAACCTCTTACACATGTTAAGCAAGCAGCCTGCTACAGAGCTGACCTCTGACATGTTTTAATTAATGAAATAAAACCCTCCATGTCATTGAAAAGGTCTTCTGAGAAGACAGTTGAAATAAATGTGTCCCAGGAGCCTGTTGTGGTATTTCCACTTGGCCTAGGTGGTTGAGTAAGGCTAGTGAGGACTTGACAAAGCGGCTTAATTAATGTCCAGATTGTTCCTTCTCCATTGGTCACCATATTTGACAAATAAGTTACTGGTAATAATTATAGCAACACCTAGCAATATCTGCCTATATTCTTCTTAGAAGCTCCAATCCCCACCAGGTGTTGTCTTGCCAGCTCTGGAGACAGCCTGTGAGGCAGGGTGTGGTGAGGAGTCTTCCCCAGTTGTCACACTTAGAAATGGAGACCTGCAGGAGCCAGGAGGCTGAGGGTTCTGTGCTAGGATGCAGGTCTTGCTGTTTCCTAGTGTGCAAGACTGGGAGAGTCTGTCAGACTGAGGAGTTATGCAGTGTTTCATGCCTCTGCAGCAGAAGTGAGAGCGAGACCCTGCACGCCCGCTCAACCTCACCAGCAGCCCACGGCTGGGTGTGCCTGGGAGGGACAGCTAGCAGTCAGCTCAGTGAGACGCCCTTCCCTTCATCACATCAGGTCCATGCTCTTCCTGCTTCTGCTCTAAACCTGCCTATACAGCAGTAAGCCCTTTCCATGCTGATTTTTGTGTGAGTCATGGAAACAGCTAAAGATGTGCCTTCGGGCTTTGGGGCTGCCCTCTGTGTGATGGGAGCCAAATAACCACTGTCCTTGAGAGCCTAGTCCAAAAGGGAGCAAGGTCATTGTTCTCAGAGAGCTTTACTCAGAACCCAGGACTGGTAGTTCATACCTTTAATCCTAGCCAAGAAAGGCTGAAAGGCTGAGGCCGGATTGCCACCAATTTGAGGTCAGACTGGGTTGTATATAGTGAGTTCCAGATCAACCTGGACTGTAGAATGAGACCTTATGTCAAAACCATAGCAAAGCATTCTAATCTGGAGGAAGTCATGTCCATAAAGACAGCGCCTCCTGAAGACAGGCCGTGTCCATAAAGACAGTACCCCTCCCCCCACCTCTGAGAAGTCATTCCGCTGAGCCAGTGAGATGATCAGGTAACACTGCCCATGGCTGAGTTGGGTTTGTCCTGAAGTCTCTGAGACCCACAGGAAGGCAGGAGGGAACCACCTCCAACAAGTGGTCTTCCAACCTCCATATGTGTTCAGTGGTACGCACATACTGCCACCCCAACATACAAGATACATGTGAAAAAAGTGAGCGTTTGAAAAAAAACCATTCCCTTGATGTGTTTAAAAATTACTTTATCCTAAATCCTTGAGTGATTTGAGACTGGCTAGGTCCCTTAGGGATTAAGGGAGAATGTTTTTGTGGACCCTGTGGGATGCTCATTCTTTTGTGAGGCTGATCCCTACAGGTGGTGCAAATCCCAGTGCTGGGCAGGAAGGCAGCCTTCTCTTACCAGGTCATAGATGGGCAGCTTCCTTCCCTTTCTCTGCTCCTGTTCTAGGCTGACACCTGCATGAGCGAAGATGTCGAGAGCTTGAAGAAGACCGTGCGGGAATTGCTTGCCAAGCTACAGGAGGCCGAGCAGCGACACCAGTCAGACCGGGTCGCTTTCGAGGTAAAATGTGGGATCTGGAGAGAAGGTGCCCTCGGGACTGGCTCCTGGATGAAGTGCCAGCGACTCTCTCAGCATGGACTTCGTTTCTCTGGGTGGACGGTGGCCAACAGTGCAATGCTTTGAAGCCTTGCTCACCTCTGTCTGCCTCTGCTTTCCCTGGATGTTAGTTAAAGTGTTTGCTATTCACATCTGGCCACAGTTCAAAGGTCAGGTCTTTTCTTTTTCTTTCCCTGCTGTGCTGAGGCCTATGTCTTCCTTCTGCTTTTTAGGCAGTGCTTTACCTCAGGGCTACATGGCTAGCCCTTGAAGGTTGGCTCTTGATTGAGTAGTAGTCCTGGATGGGGGCCACAGATCACTCAAAGTCATTGCTGTGTGTACCATAATAAGAATCACAGCTTCTGAGGCTCCTTATTGGCAGGGACTGTTGCTGTCCTGTTCACAGAACTCCAGTGCCTGGTGTGATACATGGCATAAGGTAGGTCTTTCGTAAGTGGAGACTGAGTGAATAAGTCTGTGTTGTCAAAACAATAACCAGGCTGCTGGGCTTTGCCGCCTTTATTATTGTTAGAGTTGATGCTTTTCTCATAGTTTATTTATTTTATGTGTATGGCTGTTTTGTCTGCATGTATGTGTGCCACATGCATGCCTGATGCTTGAGGAGTCAGAAGCGAGCATTAGAGCCCATGGAACTGGAGTTCTAGATGGTTCTGAGCTATCAGATGGGTGATGGGAATCAAGCCTGGGTCCTCTAGAAGAGCAGCAAGCTCTCCAATCCACTGAGCTATCTCCAGCCACTGTTGTTTTTGAGACAAATCTCATGTAGCCCAGGTTGGCTTTGAAAAATTCCTGATTCTTTACCTTCCCAAGTGCTGGATTGTTTTTTCTTTCTTTCTTTCTCTCTCTTTCT
>JAQHUG010000385.1:1248201-1262335 GCA_028555095.1 Dicrostonyx torquatus | reverse complement strand
GCTGTCCTAGTGTGCATAGGGAGGTTAGGGAACAGGTTACAGGAGTCCTTTCTCTCTTTCTAGTGTGTGGGTCCTGGGGACTGAACTATGTTTACCCTGCTGAGCCATCTCATCAGCCCCCCCCCAATAATCTAGATTGTTTTAGAGGATTAAAATTACAAAAATCTATGAACAGGAATAGCCCCTTTCTATTAAGAGTGTGCAAGGTCTTCGGTTCAACATGGAAAATTCTTGAGGTGTAGAATGCTGTGCACTGGGCAGCTCTCTGTCTGTTCTATGTGCAGTCTCCCTTCTATTACCTGTTACTGCTCATTCACAGATTGATAAGGCATGATAGGATTGTGTTCGCCGCAGGCACTGGGAGCTTGGGGAAGGAGGAAGGCCAGCCTGAACGCTTTTCCATAGAGAAAAAGAGTTGTTTGTTTTTTTTTTTATTGTGGGTGGGTGGTTGTCACAGTGCATATGTAGAGGTTAGGTTTCTCTTTGCTCGAGTTGATTCTGCCCTGAGAATGATGACCTACCTGCCTTGGGGTTAAGGATACTGAGCCATGACATAGCTTCCTTAGAGCTGGTTTCAGGTTCTGTTGGACGGATTCATGAACGACCGTGTGGAGCTGTTAATGAACGCTTGCTACACATGGGTTTAGAAGAGGGAGATGGACTTAGTATTTCTCAGTGCTGGGTTTCTAAGCAGACTTTCCTGTTAAACATGGTTTGACTTAGGACAATGTTAAGACCAGTTTGTGAGCAAAGCAGCCCTTTGGTAAAGGAGTTCCCAGTCTCTTTCCTGTGACCCAGTTTGGATAATGTGGTTATTTATGTATCAGTTTGATGACCACCCATTTCATTTCCTCTATTCTCTGGAAGAAACACAAGGAAAGGAGGCTGAAGCTGTAGCCCTAAGCAGGTTTAGGACTTGGAAGGCCGTGAGAAGTTGTGGCATTCCAGACATGCTTGTGATTTCTGACGGCATGTGGTAGAGCCTGCCGCTCCAAAGGCCGGCCTAAGGCAGCAGCAGCCAGTGTGGGATAGTAGAACTGTCCTTTACCCATCTACAGCAGTTGCCCCTTAGGTCAGGTTCCTTCCTACGTGAACAGGGCAGGCTGTGCTGCTGTGACAGTTTCAGAAAACAAGTCTGGTTTGTTTGGGCTTTTCCCCCCTTTTGGGCCTGTTGGCTTTTGTAGGTTTGTTTTTGCATCTTTGTGATTCTATGATAGACATTGGAGGTTTAGATCATGGCTGTGTTAACTGTGCCCTGGTACACATTAGTCTGAGCATTGTGCTTATGTACTGAGAGCCCTTTTTCTAAGCTCCTGCTCACGAAGCTGACCTGTTTCAGGCTAATACTCATTTTTGAGGGTGTTTCTTTACCCCTCCGGATGAACCTGGGGGTATGAAGGGCAAGATTAACCATTATCATAAGTATCGCCTGTTGTGGAGCATGGACTCCTGGTCTACTGGATGCCTGCTGTCAGGAGGAATTTGCAGTGAATTTTCTTGGTTAGGGCAGGTGAGTTATGCGGACAGGTCCCATCACACACTTCCCTGATTCACCCAAGTCCTCCAGAGCTTATCTGGATCCTCTTTTACCAAGTGGTGAGGTGTCTGGGGTGAATGGGAAGCAGAGAAATGGATGGTGAAGTTCCCAGTGGTAGCACGGGCCCTGGCATTCTCTAGCTTTGTGTGTCCCAGGGCGAGTATTGGACTAAATGAACTCCAGTTCCACCCCAGCCTGTCGAGCAGATGCTGCATGCAAGGGACTCGGTGGCTCTTTGGAAATGTGGAAGGACCCCAGTTCTGTGTGACATGAACTTGCACTGTGCTCAGGGCCACACAGAACCAGAAAACCTGCTCAGGGCTAGGAGAGTGTTTAGAAGGGATATCTGTGAGACTTGGGGGGCTAGCAGGAGTTGGGGAGATGTAGGGAGAAGAAGCAAGGCAAGTTCTTTCTTTACTTTCCCATTCTATTCATTCAATTGAAAGTTCTGCTGGTCTTTCCAAAGTGCTTTCTCATCTGCTAGGCGATTCTGCATGCTGCATTGCAGCACCTGTGCAGGCACCATGTTGGCCTTGGTGTTGAGGCCGAGATGTGGGGAAGTGGCAGGCTAGAAGTGTGTCTCCTGGGCTATTGGCTTCTGATTAGCAGGGAAGTCACAGCATTGGGTTAAGCTTGGTCAGCACTGGAGGGTCGTGGAGGTGTTGAAGGTGTCAGCCAGGGGATCTTGATAAACCGTGTGCCCGTTAACACGATAGTCCTGGTGGAGATGGGGAGTGACAATGTGCTCATCATAGTGGCTTCCTTTGTCCCATCATGCTCTCTTTCTAAGGCTTATCTATGTTTGCCTTTTCTCCTTCCGTCCTTGAACACACATCACAGGTTACACTCAGGCAATATCAGCGAGAAGCAGAGCAGAGTAATGTGGCCCTTCAGAGAGAAGAGGACAGAGTGGAGCAGAAGTCAGCAGAAGCTGGGGAGCTACAGAGGCGCTTGTTGGGGATGGAGACGGTAATGGTGATGTTTGGGGCCCGAATGGAGCCGAGGCTTCTTTCCCTTTCCAGCAGCCATGCACACCCGCTTCCGATCCCTTCCAGCACTTTAAAAATGGAAAGTCGGACATCCAGGCTCCATCTTCTTCCATGACAGGAGAAACTGTTCCCACTTTAGACCTGTTCTTATACAGATGCCCCCTTTGGGTCTCTGAAGACTCATCTTAGCAGCCAGTCGCTCTACCTGGTTCACCCAGGACTGGCCGCCAGGGCTGGCAGGTGGGTTTGCACAACGCAGGTCTAGTTCTCCCTTCGGCGGCTGGGTGAGGCTGGGAAGTTTCTGTGTGCTGAAAGTGGGAAAGGCTGTCCTTGACAGGGGAGGGCACCCAGCAAACCAGCCTGGCTTGCTGCTCTTTGGCAGCAGTCCCAGGCCCAGTGGCAGCCAAGTTGCTGTTCAGGTACCCCTTTCACCCCAAGCACAGATTCTGTTGCTGTCCTTTCCTGCTAAGTGCCTTTTTTTGTCCCACCCAGGAGCATCAAGCCTTACTGTCAAGAGTCAGGGAAGGGGAGCTGGCCCTAGAGGAGCTGAGAATCAAGAATGCCGACTGCCAAGGAGAAAAGGAAAAGTAAGGGCCCTTGCTCACTGTAAGATTGGGTGTAGGAAAGAGAGGGCGGGTGGTGCAGCCTGCTGCCAGGGCTAGGAGGAAGCTGGCGCTGAGGTCAGATCTTCCAGTTCCAACTCAGTGTGCTCACATAGGCTGGAGCCCCACCCAGGCAGATACTGTTCAGAAGGCTGCCTTCTTCGGGAAGTTCATTTAACATGTGGGCAGTGACCCTAAGAAGAGGATTTTATGGTCAGGCAGAGCTGAAGAAGCGTGGCTGTTGCAGCCCCGCTAGAGGAGTTTTCACTGTGGGTGTCACTCCAGGTTTCTCACTCCTAGAGCAGACACACGGGAAGGTCCTGAAGATCATGTGGTTTCTCCAGTCTTTCAGAGACAGAACGGATAGCTCCATGAGGACTTCCTGTTGCTCTAAGCAGTTCAGATAGAAACCAAGAACTACCTGCTGTCCTTGGAGACCTGTAGGGATTACTGAGAGTTTTCTGCCTCCAAGGTTAGAGGGTTTGACAAATGTCCTCTGAGGAGAGGGGCTCCGAGGCGTTGGGTCAGTAGGACCCATAGAGCAAAAACTGCCTCCTGAATCTTCAGGACCGGATAAGATGTTGACAGGGCATGGTGTCACATGCCCATAATCCTAGCACTTGGAAGGCTGAGGAGGATTGCTACAAGTTCGAGGCCTGCTTGTGCTGCAGAGTGGATTCTGTCTCTAACTAAACTCTTTCTGGGTGCAGTAGTGGTGGTCTGTACCTGTTACCCCAGGTTCTCAGGAGGCAGAGGAGGAAAGACCATGAAATCTAGGCCAGCCTGGGCAATGTAACAAGGTTTGGCTCAAAAATAAGTGAACAACAGCAAAAACAGTTAGATCTCAGGAGGTCATAGTGGATCCGATCACCCATGTGTAAGTGACCCTTTTCAAGCTCAACAGACATTACCTGAAGGGTCAAGATCAGCAGAGTGTCACAGTCCCCCTGTCTGAAAACAGGGGTATTTTCTCTTCTTTAGGACAACCCGGGCTTGACCTTCCCAGCATGAAAAATTCGGGCATCTTCTTATTGTAGTGCCCTTTCTGGTGTGCGTTCATAGTAAAGTAACTTTAGAAGAACAGTTGAAGCTGGGAGTGGTGGCTCACACCTTTGATCCCAGCACCCAGGAGGTGGATACAGGTGGAGCTCTATTAATTCAAGGCCAACAAGATCTACATAGGAAGATCTAGGTCACCCAGGACTACATAGTGAGACCCTGTCTCAAGGGAAAAAAAACAAAAACAAAAAATGGGAAATTGGAAATTGTCTCTACTGAATATCGAGTCTTTTTTTTGCTATAAATATTCTACATCAGTTTTTTCTCCTATCAGAAATCTTTTTTGTTTTTTCTATTCTCACATATACTACATCCTGACTGCCGTCCCTCTCCCAGTCTCTCCTCTTCCCACCTCCCCCTCCCCCAGAAAAGAACAGGCCTCCCAGGAGCATCAAGCAAACGTGGCATAATGTGCTACATGGTTGCCATTGTTCCTCAGGTATCCTAAGTGATACAGAGGTAAAGTGTAAGGGAGGCTGCAGAGGACATATGCAAATACTAACAAGGAATGGAAGCCCGTGAGGTGGATTTCTATAACCATTCAGTCTTGGGGGTTGAGGGGTGGCTGTGTTCAGAACCCCCTCTTCCTCTGTGGGGGACATAGTCAGGGCACACTAAGAGAAGAACAAGAGAAACAAAGCAAAGGCTTTAGATGGTATTTGACCTCTGCATACGTAGTGTGGAGAACCGAGCGTGAGACTTTGAATGCTGAAGGTCAGGAAGGCTATGGGGCGCAGGTGCGTGGTGGCTCCACCTCAGCCTGAGTACTCCCCTCTTTCCACCAGCATGCACTTGTCTTCAGGCAGAACTGGGGGTAGCCAGTGCCTGTGGCTCTTCAGGACCTTCTTGGGCATTCTCAAAACTGACTAAGGAAAATTCTCTCTGCCCACAGCATTGCGACATCAGGCAACTTTCTACCTCTCTCTTGACACTGATCATGGGTCCCACAATCTAATCCTAGTCTAAAACTATCCAGAGTTGATTTAGGCCCCAAGGGCTCAGTTCTACCTCCGCTTTAGCTGACAGTCAAAATGAGTATGCTCAAGGCCACCATGTACCACCTTCCCATTACCTCCAAAATGCATGGGGGTGGGGTTCGTCCAGTTGCTTCCTCAGGTCAGGAATTTGTTGTAGTGGCTCATGGAGCTGACGAAACAATGCTATCAGGTTCGTAAAGGGTTCAGGTGAATAACAGATGAAGTGCCACATAGGGTTAGGTCCAGAGTGCAGTGCACCTGTTCCCGGGGAGTTAGCATACGCTGTCCTCTTGACGTGTGTGCGTATGCATTTCTGGACCCAGGAGGTCTTTGAACACTTTGTCCAGCGTGCAAGCATGGTTGGTCTCTCCCCCTGAGGTTGGAGAAGATTTGAAGTTTAATTAGCCCATCCTGCAACTATCTACAACCCCAGCCAACATTCTCTTCCTTAGTGTACTTAAGACACTCTTAGCGTTTCTGGAGATTCTAGGCATCTTGTCAGGAGCTGGGAACACAAGGCCAAATACTGTATAGTCAAACATGGCCCCATCACTCCTATGCTTGGAAATTTATAAGTATTTGAGGAATACTCTGTTAAGAATTAAGGACAACCAGTTGTGGTGGCACACACCAGTAGGATTTGCTGAAGGGAGGCAGAGGCAAGAGGATCATGAGTTCAAGGCCAGCCTGGGCTACACATTTAAGAAGAAAAAAACAGGGCTGGAGAAATGGCTCAGAGGTTAAGAGCACTGACTGGTCTTCCAGAGGTCCTGAGTTCAATTCCCAGCAACCACATGGTGGCTCACAACCATCTGTAATGAGATCTGGTGTCCTCTTCTGGCATGCAAGCATACAGAGAAGGAATGTTGTGTACATAATAAATAAATAAATCTTTAAAAAAAAAGAAGAAGAAAAAAACAAAAAGGAATTAAGGACAGCTGACGGAGATGGTACACACCCTAATTCCAGCACTCAGGAGGCAGAGGCAGGCAGAGCTCTGTGAGTTCAGTGCCAGACTGGTCTATAAGAGCAAGTTCCAGGACAGCAGGGCTACACAGAGAAACCTTGTCTTGAAAAAATGAAAAGAAAAACAAACAAACAAAATTGACAGAGGAGCTGGAGAGGTGGCTCAGACACTGACTTCTTCCAGAGGACCTGGGTTCAATTCCCAGTGATCACATGGCCCCTCACACCTGTCTGTAACTCCAATTCAATTCCAGGGGATCCAACAGGATCCAGCAGGATCCAACAGGCATACATGCAGGTAAAACACTATTGCACATAGGATTTTTTAAAAATTATTAGAAAATTTAAAAAATGTAATAAGAGCAAGTATTTCTTATTGAGGATCTTAACTTTGTTTGCTTAGGATAATGTAAGTCCCTACTTAAATCTTTGGAGTAATCAGAAACATAACATGCAAGGCAGCCAACTTTCTCCTGGCATTAGTACCGAAAAAGTTTAATAATAATGTTAATAAAAAAAATTTAAAACCTGCCTCTGATAAGGCATGCTGATGCGTGTCTGTAATCCTCGCACCTTGGGAGACTGAGGCAAGACAATCAATACCTGTGAGTGCAGAGCTAGCCTGGTAGGTTTCAGGCTACTCAGTGGTCTGGTAAAACAAAACAGCCGAAACGCAACACTCTGCCCCCTAGTGGCCAGCACATGACTTACGCTGTCTCTCGTCTTTTGGACTAGACATCTCTAAAGTGGCAGTAACTTGTTCTTAGGGCAGGCCACTGAGGCACAGGGGCTCACACTTGGTGGCAGTGTGACTTCATCTCACCTCCTGGTCTTTGTCCCCAGGACTGCTGCTCTTGAAAAGGAAGTGGCTGGGTTTCGGGAGAAGATCCACCACTTGGATGACATGCTTAAGAGCCAGCAGCGGAAAGTTCGGCAGATGATAGAGCAGGTAAGGGCAGGGTCCCATTTCACCTGTCCTGTGTTCACCCCAAGCTTGTGCTTTCATTACCTATTCCCCTGGGCAGCTGAGTTTAAAACTGTGTGTCCCGTGAGCAGCATGGGACACACACGGAGTTCGGGTATTGCACTCCTGTCCTTCCTTGACATAGTATCTGCATTTAGTTTTCCCACTGGGAAAGGAAAGAGGCTGCTCTCACTTACACTCTAACTCTTTTCTGGCAAATGAGTAATGGAGTCCTAAGAAACCAGTTATCTGTGAAGATCACCGCCTTCATGCCTCCTGCAGCTCCCCAGCCTCACTCCTGCCTGAGCTTTAGCGTAGTGTGTTTATTATAGGTCCAGTTGCAAAACTGTTTGGAGACCCTAAGGTTCTCCTCTCTGAACCAAGAGGGGTCATTTCCTCCCTTTGGGCCAGCTCCTGTTACATGTGTTTTGTTTACTGCTATTTCTCCTTGTCCTGAACAGCAGGTATGATATGATAAGCACTCAATAAATGTTCCCTAGACGAATGAATAAATAATGTGCACTTTGCAGAACTAAAGAACTAGGTTTTGCATCATCTGTTGTGCACTTTGGATTTAAGGATGGCATTTCTTCTCACTCTGCCATCCCTGCTTCTGTGTTCATTAGTGAGGAAAATAAAGGTCTTAGAGAAACATCAGTGAAGCCTTGAGCGGAGCAAACTCTCCTTTTGACTCTGCTGGCTTCTCTCTAGCCAGGGTGGAGTTTGGTGAGTGTGAACTGCAGAAAAAAACTCCATGTTTCTTATGTCTTCGCAGCTCCAGAATTCAAAAGCTGTGATTCAGTCCAAGGATGCCACCATTCAAGAACTCAAGGAGAAAATTGCCTATTTGGAGGCTGAGGTCTGTGTATGGGAGAGCCCCCAACAGGATAGGCTGAGGTCTGTGTATGGGAGAGCCCCCAACAGGATAGGCTGAGGTCTTTGTATGCGAGCCCCCCAACAGGATAGGCTGAGGTCTGTGTATGGGAGAGCCCCCAACAGGATAGGCTGAGGTCTGTGTATGGGAGCCCCCCCCAACAGGATAGGCTGACGTCTGTGTATGGGAGAGCTCCAACAGGGAATTGAGTTCTTGAGAAGTCTGGGCACAGGAGGGGGCTTGGTCCTATCTAGCTGCTGCTTTGAACCGAGTATCTGAGAGCGTTGCTTTATGGTCAGTTGGATTGTGAGCTCCCAGGGAGCAGTAAACAATGGTAAGACCTGTCCCTGCCAAAGGGCAGAGCATCATGGTGCAAACCACCTACCGTGGCACATACTGACCATATGGATTTCACTGACAGTGAAGCCAGGCTTTGAAGGAAGAGGGCACATTCTATAGTTGGCATCTCCTCACAGTTCTGGTGATGGGCTCAGTCAGCAAGCATCAGGGTGACTTCCTGGTTGAATTTCCATTTTGCTGCCAAGCCTTTCCTGTCTGTTCACCACCTGCAGATCACTTTGTAATCCACTGTGTGATGATCCCTGTAATAGGGGAGACAGACGGGAAACGGTATTTAGAGAAAGTATGGTCTAGAGTTAAGATAAAATATGTTGGAGAAAAACAAAATAAAAATAAAATTGTGGGTGCTGGAGAGATAGCTCAGGGGTTAAGAGTATTGCCTGGTCTTCCAAAGGTCCTGAGTTCAATCCCAGCAACCATATGGTGGCTCACAACCATCTGTAATGAGGTCTGGCGCCCTCTTCTGGCTTGTAGGCATACACTCAGATAGAATACTATATACATAATAAATAAATAAATATTAAAAAATTAAAATTTTAAAAAAAATTGTATGTACCGGAGAGATGGCTCCAGGGTTAAGAGCTTGGACCTAAGTGCAGTTCCTAGCACCCACATCCGGCAAGCCACAGCCACCTGTACATTCAGCTCTCAGGCATCTGGCACTTCCTTCTAGACTCCGAAGGCACCTATCTGTATGCATGTGGTGTGTACTCACACAGACATACATAGAAATAAAAAGTAGAAGTCAAAACAACAGCAAAGAAACAACAGATATTTTAAAAACTAGGCTGTTGATGAAGGTATATGACTATGTCAGCTGGAGACAAGAAACTCTGGACAGGAAATGTATACAGAGGAGGAGCCATAAGTGAGCAGTGTCGCTGCCTTACTAGGGAGCAAGCACTGGAGGCAGAGAGAGTTGAAGGGAGAGATGCTGGTAGACTTGGAGTTAGCAGGAGTGTCCATGCAAATAAAGGGGACGTGTGGCAAGCCAGAGAGACCCGCTGTAACCGTGCTGCCTTTCAGAACTTGGAGATGCATGACCGCATGGAGCATCTAATAGAGAAGCAGGTCAGTCATGGGAACTTCAGCACGCAGACCCGTGCCAAGACGGAGAACCTGGGCAGGTGAGTACATGCTGAGCGTGGGCCCGGGCAGGATGGGAGAAAGCGGAAGAGCTTTGTAAAGCCTTCAGTGCTGAGGCAAGGAAGATGGAAGCCCAGCCTTCTGTCCCAGTCTCCAATCTGAGTTCATCCAGCAGGCCACACATGGCTTGTGGAAGTATATGAACCCCTAAGAGTTGCATGCAAAATTTATTTATAATATTACAAATATTTGTACACGTATTAGCATATTTCTACAGGAGGGTCTTTTGTTTCTAAGAGATTCACAAAAAGGCCCCAGTCTAGGAAGATGATCAAGAATGTCAGCTGTGTCCGCTCTCAGTTGTTTAACTACCCATCTTTATCAGCCATCCTTGCCACCAGATAAATATGTCGTGTCACAGCTGCTCCTCCAGGTAGACCTCAGGAGATGAGCCAGCACTGGGGTGTGGTATTCCAGAGGTGCCGTGGAGGGGCTGCGGGGTGGAAGGCAGTAGTGTGGCCTCAGTGTTCACTCCTCTCTCTCCAGTGTCAGGATATCCAAGCCCCCCAGCCCTAAGCCTATGCCTCTCATCCGAGTGGTGGAGACCTGAGCTGCAGGAGACGGATGCTGCCCTTGCTGTCGTTCAGACCTGCAGAGAAGCCCCACCACCTCTGTAGACCGTTGATACCGACTGACTTCCCGACTGAACCCTGGTAGCCCCAGGTCTTGGGCTCATGCCCCAGGCTCCTATCCTCTGCTTGCTGGCAGATGGAGCAGAAGTGTCTGTCTCCTCGGGACACTGCAGGCCTTGGGAAGACATTCTCCTGCTAGCAGGAACAGGACAATATTCTTTTTCCCAGTTACTGTCTTTCCATGTAACTGCTTCCCTGCTGTGTACACTGGAGTCTAGCTGCCCCGAAGCCAGGCCCTCATCACCTCCAGAGAAGTGACAAAATTTGTCTCAGCCCCCAAAAGTTGGAAGCACAGATGTACAGGGATTGGAGAGTGTCCTGAGGGAATGAGGTTCCTTCTGCAAACAAGGCTCAGTTCTTAGCAACAAACTGTTTGTTTTTCTACTTGGCTCCACCCTTGTGCCATGCTGTCCAGGGCCTCCCACGGACAGCCAGTGGGGACAGCTGGCCAGGCCTGGTCTTAACCAGAGAGCCTAAACTCGATAGCCTTGCCTTTGTAGGGACAAAGGAATGTACCTTCAGGGAGCAGGGTTTCGCAGGAAGGTTCTTAAGGACCATGAATAGTTCCTGTGACCTCACTCCGCTGTGGAAGCTCCCAGTCTTCAGGTTTTTCCCCCGTGGTGTCCCAAAAGGCACACCTCAGTCTTCCTGACCCGGAGCTAAGAACCATTTCCTCATCAGTCCCAGCAAAACCGTCACTGTATTTATTTTGCTAAGTTATTACTGGTTTTGCTTACATCTCATAGCTGATTTAATACCAGTGTTCTGTAGTCTTCTGCAGAGGTGTTTGGGCATACCTGGACGTGGGGAGAGCATTCTGTTGGCTCCTTCCCTCTAGCTGCTGCTTTTCATTTCTTCCTCCTGAGTCAATTCAGGATTACGATTCAGGAGGCTAGTGTCTGTCCCCAAATGTGTGCTGTCCAGGGAACAGGGAAATCAGGACTGTTTCCGGGGCAGAGGTGGGATCTTCTAACCTCTCCACCCCAGGACAGTTTCTATTTCAGTCCCGAGTGGCCCTGCAGCTCAGTGTGTTTCCTATAGTGTGCCCCAGGAGCCTCAACAGCATTCAAACGCCTGAACGCGGGACCACAGGGACAGCTTTAGTCTTAAATCTCCTTAGCTCACAACCAGGAGCCTTAAGTCTGTGTGTTTCTATGTGTCAGGCCCAGGCCCAGGGCCGGCTTTGTCTCTCTCTACAGAATGAGGCCGTTGAACACGATCTCCATGCCCTTTCAAACTCTTTTCCTGTCTGTGACACAATCACTGTCTGGTGACTTTAATAAATTATGGTAACACATCTCTTTGTCCCATGGGTCTGGCCTGGTCTCCTACGCCTTGGAGAGGATGAAAGAAGGTGGCATCCTGTTGTCACCATCTGAAAGATGTAATACAGCTCCCTCAGACTATGATGTATGAGTGGTGTGGTATTTAGAAAAGCTACAGCCACCAGACCCCGTTTTGACCTAACCCTAGCTTTGACCCCAAATGGGGGCAATGACCTTGTGGGATCCTTGAACTTGGTCATTCTGTGTCCTGATTTGGAACAGCACTGCACAGGGTTATGGGTCCTGAGCCAGCACAGAGGGATGCCAGTCATGGAAGAGGTACGTGAGCAACCTGCAGACTTTGCAGAGGTGAACAGATCCCTGGAAAGGCTGACTGCAGCTCTGCAAGGGCTTAGTAGTCTGGCAATCTCTGGATATCACTGAGTTAGTATAGTGATTTCCCCCCCTTTCTGCCAGGAAGCCAGCTGGCTGCAGGGCCAAATAAGACATAGCTGAATTTACACAAACTCTGCTGGGCCAAGGAAACGGGAAACAACACCCTCTTGTTGCCTGGCCCCTCTGGTTCCCCTTTCTCTTTCAGTTGAAAATGTAACTTTTCTTCCCCTGCTTCCTCAGCTGATTGACCACATGGGCACCAAAAGGCCCTGGAACATTCCACCCCACATCTGGATTTGTCTCCTGACTCCCGGGTTGCTCCTGCCCTGGCAGTCGACAGTCTTGCTTGGCACAGGTATATCCAGACTGCTTGTCCCATAATATTAACAGGCTAGAAGCAGGGTGGGGTTGGCAAGGGTGCCAAGAAGACTGGCCTGGCTGGAGGAAGCTGAATGAGTGTGCTACCTGCAGGAAAGGGAGGCTCTCCCGCAGGGAGGAGCAGAGATGTGGCGTGCAGATAGGAGGTAGGCAGAAGACATTCTGGAGATCAGAAGCAAGGCTTTAAGATTTATTTAGACAAAGTGTTGGGGGGGGCATCTTTGGCATCTGCTTGTGGGCTGCTGCTGAAAGGCCAAACAGGATGCTGGAGAGTGGCTGGGCAACCACTCAGCATCCAATTAGAGGTGTCAGGGCTGAGGAGGTGGCAAGCTCCTGGCTTCAGTCACTTTTACTGCCTGTGTTTTGTGGTGTTTTAAGCCAACTCCTGTGTGCTGCCAGAGGGAGGCTAGTTCTGCCTCTCCAGGACTTTTGCCATGAGGGCGTTAAGAGCTGCCCAGACATGCAGCCATCATTACCAGCCTTCTGTAAACGTGGACTACATACCTGGTGTGGGAAAAGAAGCTCACAGGAGCGCTCGTTCCCAGCCTTCACAGCAGCTGCCCATATTCCCGGTCTTCCTCTTTCCATCTTAGCAGAAAAGAGCCCAGTGGCACGCGCTGTTTCACCCCAGCAGAGCAGGGTAACCTCAGCTACCTGGTGATGTGGTGGGAGGACTGAAAATGTAAGGGCAGCCTCGTCGACTTGGGAAGACCTGTCTCAAAATACAAGTTTACCAAAGTAAATAAAGGAGAAGAGCCTAGAGCGTAGTGCCGCACACCTTTAACCCCAACACTTGGGAGGCAGAGGCAGGTTGATTTCTGTGGGTAAGGCCAACCCGGTCTACATAGTGAGTTCCAGGCCAGACAGGTTTCTAAGGTTCAAAGATGATTTGTTCATTTTTCTTTGTGTCTCTGTCTCTCTTTGGATCTCATTATGTAGCTCAGGCTAGTCTCAAAGTCGCCATCTTCCTGCCTTAGCGCCCCCACTCCAAGTGCTGGGATTTCAGGTGTGCACCCCACACCTGGCTTTGTCCTTGTTTTAGATCACTGTCAGCCGTTTACTGTTCCACCATCAAGTATTTCCACATTGGGAGGGCACTCTGCTTGCCAGGGTAAATTAATTTCCCCGAGGAGGCTAGCGCTCTCTGGAACGGAAAAGCAGTGTTCCCTCTCTAGTCGGCCCCTGGTTCTGAGCAGCAGTTTTGTGTGGGGCCTGTGTGGTCCCAAGTTCTCCCATTCATCAGAGCAACGCTGTTGAGTTAGGGCCTGAGTCTCTTCAGGCTATGACTCAACAACAGATGTTCGCCTAGGGCCCTTGGCCTCTCTTCCAGGCTTTGATTTAGAGCTCTGGCTTCGCAGGGAGCAATTGTTCCCTCTATTCCGTCCCGATTATAAGCACAGGGCCTTGAAACTCAAAAAAGTTGGAGAGGCAAATATCCCCCCTTTCCCAAGGGAAATGCTTCTCCAGGCTGAGGGTGGAAGGGGTGGGCCTTAAAGGTAAGCACTCCTGCCTCCCCGAGGCTGACTTTGGGCTCTGAGATGTGTGGCCTTCTGCAGATCTCTTTCCCCAGAGCCCTGTGGAAGAAGAGATCGAGGGTCGATGGTGGCAGGATAACTAATTTCCCGACAGAGTCTTGGTCCTCAGAGCACTGAAGGAAAGGGAATCATGATCTTATGACTTCATCTGTCACAGGGAAGTCCTGTCCTCCTTGACCCTTCTGTCTGTCCTGTAACTTTCAGTGTGATTTGTATTTTAACTGACATGCTATGTAAACTATATTACTGGGGAAAAATTGCACAAAACATTGGTCAGTTAAAAAAAGTGGACTTCTGCCGGGCGGTGGTGGCACACGCCTTTAATCTCAGCACTTGGGAGGCAGAGGCAGGCGGATCTCTGTGAGTTCGAGACCAGCCTGGTCTACAAGAGCTAGTTCCAGGACTGACTCCAAAGCTGCAGAGAAACCCTGTCTTGAAAAACCAAAAAAAAAAA
>JAQHUG010000385.1:1217134-1247651 GCA_028555095.1 Dicrostonyx torquatus | reverse complement strand
AAAAAACAAAACCCAAAAAACTGTTGTTGGACTGGAAAGGTGGCTAACTGGTTAAGAGTACTGGCTGCTCTTCATGAGGACCTGAGTTTGATTCCCAGCACCCACATGGTGGCTCACAACCATCTGCAGCTCCAGTTCCAGGGAATCTCGTGCCCTCTTCTGGCCTCTGAGGGTACTAGGCATGCAAATAGTGAACATACATGTAGGCCAACACCTAAACACATGAAAAAATGATAAAGAATTTTGTCTACTCTCTTAGTTGATTTCAGAGAATGAGAAACAGGTAGATTGTGTGTCCCATTATCCTCCTTATGCAAGAGTCAAATGGCAGGCAATAAAGAATCTTATCTGTCACACACTTTTCCTTGCATTTGGTCATTCAACAATAGTGAGATTGTGTAGCATAGAACTCAGAGAGCTATCATGGGCTTTGGCTCTTATTCATCATCCTATATCTTCTTTACTAGCCATGCTGGTTGGAAAAGTTATTTAAACTCTAAGCTTTAATTTCTCTATCTGTAAAGCCAAGATGATAATGTTCTCTCAGAACATTTACTGTGTGCTTACAGTGAAGTAGGCACCATCATTTCATTTGACAGACAAAGAAATTGAGACACAAGAGAGTAAGTCTCATATCAAAGGATGCACAGATAGACAGTATGGATGGGGCTTAGGTCCCAGACAGTCTGGCCCCGTACCCGTGCATGTGATGCTTTACTCCCTCAGAGCTGAAACAATGGTCTGAACAAAGACTTTCAAGGGGCCTGGAGAGAGGCCTCTGTGGTTCATAGTACTTGCTCCTGCAGAGGACCAGTGTTCAGTTCCTAGAGCCCACATGGAGGCTCATAGTCATCTATAACTCCAGTTCCAGATTATCTGATGCCCTTTTTTTTGGCCCCTGTGGGTACATCACACATGTGAACACAAGCATACATGTAGGCAAAAACACCCACACATATAAAATAAATCTTTAAAAATCCATAGGCAAGGACCATGTGTAGCATGGGGCATGTCTGGCAACTATGGACACTAAATATGTGATTTACAGTGAATAAATATTTCTGAGCATTTAATATATAGGACTTGGCTGTAGGCTTAGAAAGGAAATTCAGAGAATCTGTCCCTAAATTGCTATTAATCTAAGCAGTGCCAGGAAGCAAATAATCTAGTTTTAAGGAAATGGGGCACAAAGGTGGGTGCAGGTCAGGGTGGGTGTGGGTACAGGTGGGCATGGGCAAGTCTGTGCTACTTTAGGTTAGAGTTGGGACAGAATCAAGATTATTCTTGTTCTAGGAAGAGCATCCTAGAATGAGCTGGAGAAAAGTCCCGACCTTGAGCTGGTATAGCTTGGAGTGCCTTCCCCTGGAAGCAGAAGATTGAGGGGTGGAGAGTGAGAGATGGGGAGACACTCTGCTTTCCCCAAGCCCCTCCCGAGCCTCTTGGATCACCTGAGTTCACAATTCTTTGTGTGTGGGGTGTGGGTGGGTGCTGGGACCTCACTCACACATTCTGCATCCCCAAAGAGTCCACATTAAATTTTTCTTTGAAGTTTTATTTATTTCCATTTTATGTGTATTAGTGTTTTGCTTGCATGCATGTCTGTGCACACATACTGCGGTGTCCTCAGAGGCCAGAAGAAAATGACAGATCCCTTCAGACCCGAGTTACTGATGGTTGTGAGCCAACATGTGGGTGCTGGGAACTGAACCTGGGTGCACTGGAAGAGTGTTTCACTACTGAGCCATCTCTCCAGTCCCTTGCGTTTTTGTCTTTTTGAAGATTGTGTGTGTGTGTGTGTGTGTGTGTGTGTGTGAGACAGAGAGAGAGAGAGAGAGAGAGAGAGAGAGAGAGAGAGAGAGAGAGAGAGAGAGAGAGAGAGAGAGAGAGAGAGAGAGAGAGAGAGAGAGAGAGAGAGAGAGAGAGAGAGCACACGCGCGTGCAGGTGCCTGCAGCGGCCAGAAGGGGACATTGGATCTCCTTGGAACTGGAGTTACACGTTACACGCGGCTATGATTCCCCTGACATGGGTGCTGAGAACCCAGCTTCCGGGACTCTGCCAAGGCGGGAAGCACTCTTACCTGTTGAATCAGCCCTCAAGTCCCAAGATTGTGCTTTTCCTAATTCGAAGAGGTGACCATTTCTCCTTCCCTGCCCCCTAGTGAGTGCTGCTTCTTACCTGGCTCACTCTCTAACCTCAGTGTGTCCTTTCTTGAAAGTCCATACCCCTCTGAACTCCAGGTGGTGGGGAAAGAGGGACTAAAGAGTTTTGTGAGCCAAGTGGGACTCTGCACCTCCAGGTTGAAACCAGCAGAGGGCAGCATGTCCTTGAGCACCTGGGCAGGTGATCACTGTGAGCCCCGTAGAACAAACTGGAGGTCTCAGGAGTTTTCATGCTGTAAATACCTAATTTTTTATTTTTAAGCAACAACTGAATTAGGATGAAATGAGGGAATTTTTTTGCAAGTTAGGTCCAGCACCAGAAGAACAAAGGCCAGGCCTGAGAAGAAATTGGATTACAGGAGAGTAAATATCGTTTAAAAACTGAACAAGTCTCCCTGCCCTTGGTTTGGTTGCTTATTTGTGTCATCAGAGGTAGACCTCTGGAACATTTTTGAGGCTGGTAAACATTTCAGTTAAATGAAAACTGATTTTATGATCTCATTTATAGCTAGACAGGATGGGACAGGCCTGTAGCCCTAGTGCCAGGCAGGTCGTCGAGAAGGAGGCATCAGGACATACAATTCAAGGACACCCCCAGCTACATAGCAGGTCTGAAGACAGCTGGGTTATATGATACCCTGTATCTAAAGAGCAACAAAAAGATCTCATATATGCCGGGCGGTGGAGGCACATGCCTGTAATTCCAGCACTTGGAAGGCAGAGGCGAGTTCCAGGGCAGCTAAGGCTACACAGAAGGAAAAAGAAAAAAAGAAAAATCTCATTTATAAGGCGTGGTCTCCTCTTAGAGCTCCTGGAGGAATGTCAGTTCATTTGATCAAGTTAAATAAGTTCTTGCTTGCCGGGCAGTGGTGGCGCACACCTTTAATCCCAGCACTAGGAGTCTCTGTGAGTTCGAGTCCAACCTGGTGTCCCAGAGCTAGTTCCAGGACAGGCTCCAAAGCTACAGAGAAACCCTGTCTCGAGAAAACAAAACAAAACCAAAACAGGAAAGTTCTTGCTCAGGAAAGACTCTGTTTTGGAGTTTCCCAGAAAGCTCTGTCAAGCCACATGCTTCCCCCCTTTTCTAGAGAGGATGATGTAGCCAGGATTCTCATGTGCTCACGGGACGAAGATCACCAGCCTGGGCATGCTCCGGGAAGTTCAGTGTGGGTGGTAAGGAGGGCTGGGTGTTGGCATGGCCCACCCTGCAGGGATGTGGGTAAGCCATTTCACTAACTGAGCCCTAGGTCCCACTTCTCTCTAATAGCAGGTTGTCTGAGTTCCAGTCACCAACTGTCACATTTTGTGTAATCACAAGTGGCCTGAGGACTCAAGGGGAGTGTGGTGTGGTGGCACCGTGGCACATACATAATTGTAACACTTGCACTAGCATGGGCAGGAGTGAAGCTCAGAGGATCAAGAGGTTAAGGTTGAGGGCTAGAGACGTGACCCAGTGGTTAAGAGCATCCATGTAGGGTGCACAACTCCCTGTAACTCCAGCTCTATCTAGGGGATCCAACACCTTCTAGTGGCCTCCATGGGCAGTCACACTCATGTGTGCAAACAAGTTAAGCTGGGCGGTGGTGGCACACACCTTTAATCCCAGCATTAAGGAGGCAAAAGCAGGTGGGTCTCTGAATTCGAGGCCAGCCTGGTTTACAGAATGAGTTCCAGGACAGCCACGGCTACATAGAGAAACCCCATCTCAAAAATACCAAAACCAAACAAAACTACATTTTTTTGAAAAGGGAGGTCCAGGTTGAGCTAGTGGGTCAAATCACACATGCCCTCCACACGTACATGTCCCCTCCCAAATGAAGGAAGGGATCATAAGATCATAAGCACCTGTTCCAAACCACCTGCGTTCAATGCCTGGAACCCATGTAAAAGCTGAGAGATTCAGCTCCACAAAGTTGTCCACGGCTGCACTGCCTTGGGATCATGTAGAGACGCACAGAACAGCCTTGAGAATGTGACAGCTGTATATAGAGAGAATGTTGCTCTCTCAACAACAGGGTTGAGTGCCACCCCCTCCCTAGGCCGTGGAGATGCGACAGCTGAGATTAAGCCTCGCTCGCCCTGGTTTCTGGACTTCTGCTACTGTGCAGGCTGTTTTAGGAGACACCATATACCTTCCCTCGCTTCTTTTTTTGCCATTTGATTTTGTCTTTCCCAACCCATACTCAGAGGCCAGGAGAGATGGTTCGGGGGGGGGGGTGAGAAATCTGTTGCCAAGGCTTGTGACCTGAGTTTGATCCCGGGGACCCTTATGATGAACAGAACTGGCCCCTGAAAGTCGACCTTTAACCTCTACACTCATGCTATAAATCAAAACAAACAGGCAAAACCCTGGGCCAGCAAGGCAGCTAGCAGGGAAAGTGCTGCTGAGGCAGGCAACTTGGACTCAATTCCTGGGACCCAGATGGTAGAGAGAAGCGATTCTCAAATGTTGCCTTCTGACCTCCACAGATGCACATGGCAGAAATACCCCCTACCAAAGAAGTAAGTAATGTTAAAAACAATCCTATGCAATAATGGTGCATGCCTGTAATCTCAGCACTTGAGAAGCGAAGGCAGTAGAATCGGGATTTCATGGTGAGCCTTGGCTACGTACTACGTTGGAGGCTAGCTTGGGCTACAGGAAACCCCATCTCAGAAAACAAGGGCTGTGGATGTAGTTCAACTGACTCCAGAAGAGGGCTAAATGAACTTTCAGGGGGCTGCAGAGATGGCTCAGTGGTTGAAAGCACTGGCTGCACTTCCTAAAGACCCGAATTTAATTTCCAGAACTCATGTGGTGGCTCACAACCAAAAACTGGGCAGTAGAGGTGCATGCCTTTAATCCTAGCACTTGAGAGGCAGAGTTTGAGGCCAGCATGGTCTATAAAGTGAGTTCCAGGACAGCCAGGCTACATAAAGAAAACTTGTCTCAAAAAACAAACAACAAGAACTTAGTGAGCTCCCGGGCTTGGGTTTGGGGGGTTGGGAAGGACTTAGTCAATGATATTTTCTATGAAAATTGCCTGGAATTACTGGATTGAAGTAAATAGACAATCTCTAATTCCAGGTTTACAGACTGGAGCCAGATAGGTCTTTTGCTCAGCCCTGGGTATGGGACACAGGCTGGTTTCAGTAATGTCATCTGTTCTCAAGCTCCCTGAATGTTGGGCCAGATTCTCGCTGCCACTCGAAGTGTGGCTCTCACAGCTTTGCCTCATGTACAAACTTCTAAGGGACTGTACACATTAGTACATATATGTTGTCAGTAAATAGCGTTGCCAACAGCCACCCAGGCTTTGTGCCTGGCTTCTCTGTAGCTCCGAGACTTCCTCTCTACCTCCCTGTCCCAAAGGCTCTGGGCATAGATATGAAGTGAGCCAGCTGTATTGAAAGAGGACAGAAAACAAAGGAATAAATGAGCAGGTGATCATCAAGGGGAATTAGAAGTGGAGACGGCAGTTGATTCCATTCTGTGTACAACATTCTCTTACAGTGCTTTTATTATTGTTTTTAAAAAATTTTTAAGGGTGGTTCTTGAAATTGCATTTTGGTCAAAACAACTTTGGAAGTGTATCTGAGTATGTTAGCACTCACTTGTAATCCCAGCACCTGGGAGGCTGAGGCAGGAGGATGATTTCAGCCTAAATGTGAAGCTATTGAGAACCCATCTCAAATAAGAATAAAAATAGCAACAATAACAATAATAACCCTAGGGCTGGAGAGATGGCTCGTGGTTAGGAGTGCACACTGTTCTTCCAGAGGATCTGGATTCAATTCCTACCACTCATGTCATGTGACTCACAATTGCTTGTAACTCTAGCTACAGATGTACTTAATGCCTCTGGTCTCTGTTGGCACTGTATCCATGTATATAGTCACATAGAGATTCACACAAATACACATAAGTCAAAATAAAGTAAATGTATAATAGCCAGGCGGTGGTGGCGCACGCCTTTAATCCCAGCACTCAGGAGGCAGAGGCAGGCGGATCTTTGTGAGTTCGAGACCAGCCTGGTCTATAAGAGCTAGTTCCAGTGCAGGTTCCAAAGCCACCGAAAAACCCTGTCTTGAAAAACCAAAAAAAAAAAAAGTATAATAATAAAACACCACATGTCTTAGTTACTTTTCTACTGCTATGACAAAACACCATGACAAAGACAACTCATAAAAGAAAGAGTTTATTCGAGGCTTACGGTTTCAGAGGGTTGGGGTCCATGACCATCATGGTGGGGAGTATGGCAGCAGGCAGGCAGCCATGGCACTGGTACAATAGCTGAAAGCTTACATCTTGATTTTTGTTTTGTTTTTTTGAGATAGGGTTTCTCTGATAACAGTTCTGGCTGTCCTGGAACTAGCTCTGTAGACCAGGCTGGCCTTGAACTCACAGAGACCCTCTGTCTCTGCCTCCCAAGTGTTGGGATTAAAGGCATGTGCCACCACCATCCAGCGAGCACTCTTGAGACACAACCTCAGGGCAGAGAGAGAACTAGGAACTACACAGCCTTTTGAAATCTCAAAGCCTATCCCCAGTGACTCACCTCCTCTAACAAGGCCACACCTCCTAATCCTTCCCAAACAGTTCCACCAACTGGGGACCAAGTATTTAAACACATGAGTTTCTGGGAGCCATTCTCATTCAAACCACCACATCCTAGCACTCAAGAGGCAGAGGGAGGAGGTTCAACATGAGTTTGAGATCAACCTGGTCTACACAGTCAGTTCCAGGCCAGCCAGGTCTAAATAGAGAAACTCTGCCAGTAAATACATTAAAAAGAATAAATAAGGCGGGGCGTGGTGACACAAGTCTTTAATTCCAGCACTTAGGAGGCAGACACAGGTGGTTCTCTGAGGCCAACTTGGTCTACAGAGCGAGTTCTAGGACAGCAAGAGATGTTTCACAGAAAAACCTTGTCTGGAAAGCCAATAAATAAATAAATAGACATTAAAAAGCCCATGAAACCCAGCTGGGGATCTGAGTAAAGGGAACGATGGTACAAGGTGGGAAAAGAAGCAGTGGTTGATGCTGGTAAATCGTTTTCACAGACAAAGGTGGGTGAAATTCAGCATAAACGGCTGTTAGAAACCACCATGAACTAACACAGTTTTCAAGTTTAGCAAATTTTTTTTTGCTTTATATCTGAATATTTTCACTGCTTTCTCTGTATAGCCCAGGTTGTCCTGAATTTTGCTATGTAGACCAGGCTGGTTTAAACTTACTGAGATCCACCTGCCTCTGCCTTCAGATAAAGGCTCTCTAATTTTATTTACTTATTTGTTTATTTTTGAGACAGGGTTTCTTTGTGTAGCTTTGGAGCCTGTCCTGGAACACACTTCTTTCTCGTGAGCTGGCTCCACTTCCTGTTAGCAGCTCTCCTTGGCAGATATCCCATGACGGGCATCTCTAACAACTTAGGTTCTCCCAGGTGACCCAGGCTTCACCTTCACAGTTTCACAAAATGGCCTCTCAGGGGCTTTATTGGCTGAGGCTGCCAAGCTCTACTGCTTGCTGGGGCTGGAACACGGCCCCCTTGTTTAAGTACATCTTCACAACTTTCTGTTGCCCTTCACTGCCTAAGCTTGGCTGTCCTTGAATGTCAGGGACCGTTGCCCCGACATAGAAGTTGATATTCTTCCCCAAATGTGTGCTCGGAGACGTGCAGAAAGAAACAAGCCTTCACACCATCACAGTTTAAAAAGGCCTTGTATTTATTCTATTTGCCTAAATTCCTCCTGCTCCCTAAGGCTTTCTTATAACCATTTCTTCTCCCTTATTCCTTGCTATTTCCTTCTCTCTTCAGCTATATTTCCTCTTCCCCTATTTCTCGTCCTGTCTCTCTGTAAAACTCTCTCTAAAACTCTCTCTTTCCGACTGCTCCTAGCCCTTTTTCTTTTGTCCTCCTCCCTTCGGGTCTCTTTGATTCTAACTTCTCTTCCTGCCTGTCTCTCAGCATTCGCTCTCTGCATTCGCACCTCAGCCAGGAGAGATAGCTGCTTTCCTGGGGCAATCTACAAATGAATCAGAGGCTGAAACCAAAACTTTGGCTATTGTTTTTCCAAATAGCCGCCTTGAGCCGCGGACCTGCAAGGCGTCCTTGGTCTAGCAGGTATCAGAGACCACACTTGAACTTGCTATTTAGACCAGGCTGGCCTCAAACTCAGAGATCTGCCAGCCTCTGCCTTCCTAGTGCTGGGATTAAAGGTGTGCCAACACACCTGGCTCTAAACGTTTCTATATTCCGTTCCACAAGTTAGAAGTTTAGCTGAGTGGAATCTGGTCTTTAGGCCACCATTCCCTTTATTTTATTTAATCTGTTTATCTCCTTGAACCATTCTACTTTTTCTCCTTAAAATTTATATCTTGGGGGGCTGGAGAGATGGCTCAGAGGTTTAAGAGCATTGCCTGCTCTTCCAAAGGTCCTGAGTTCAATTCCCAGTAACCACAAGGTGGCTCACAGCCATCTGTAATGAGATCTGGTGCCCTCTTCTGGGCTGCAGGCATACATGGAGGCTGAACACTGTATACATAATAAATAAATAAATCTTTAAAAAAATTTTTTTTGTTTGTTTTCGAGACAGGGTTTCTCTGTGGCTTTGGAGCCTGTCCTGGAACTAGCTCTTGTAGACCAGGCTGGTCTCGAACTCACAAAGATCTGCCTGCCTCTGCCTCCTGAGTGCTGGGATTAAAGGCGTGCGCCACCACCGCCCAGCTCTTTTTAAAAATTTTACGTCTTGTAAAATTCAGCTTTGCTCTCCTTAGAATTGGCACTAAAACCACACGACAGAGTTTATACTGGGCTGTTTTGAGATTTTTTCTGCCATGGGAATTAATCTAAAACTCTTCACTTTAGCCACAGGCAGACTTTTTGTACAAGGGCAAAAGGCAGTCATTATCTTCACCAAAATATCACAAAAACGATTTCGAGGCAACTAAAATCCTCCTCTGAAACCTCTTGAGCCAGCTCCTGACAGTTCAAATCATTATCAGTGCCATTGTCGTCCATGCTCCTACTAGTATGGCCCATTAAGCAGTTCTTAAAGCATTCCACTACTTTCCAAAGTCCAGGTTCCACTAAACAAATACATGGTCAGGCCTATCACAGCTGTACCCCACTTCTGGTACCAATTTCTGTCCTAGGGTTTTCATTGCTGTGAAGAGACATCATGACCTCGGCAACTCTTATAAAAGACAACATTTAATTGGTGTGGCTCACTTACAGTTTCAGAGGTTCAGTCCATTATCATCATGGCAGGGAACATGGCGACATACAGGCAGATGTGGTGCTAGAGCTGAGAACCTGCATATTGACTCAGAGGCAACAGGAAGTCAACTGAGGGGAGCTTAAGCAAAGCTACCCTGTTGTAACATTATTTCAGTTTTAAAAATTAAACTATTTTTTGTAAGTGTCCTGTAAATTTTTTTTTTTGTTTTTTGAAGTTTCTACATGAGGATGAAGTGGCACCATGTGGCAACTTACCCAAATCCACCCTTCTTGCTGTCACCCTTTGTTTGCAGAGCGTCAATTTGATTCTGGTATTCACTGGAAGCTGTTCACACAGGGACAGGTCTTCTCTAAGTCCCAGAAGAAAGTCTTGACTAAAACTAGTCGTGGTAAAGCCGGGTGATGGTGGCGCATGCCTTTAATCCCAGCACTTGGGAGGCAGAGGCAGGTGGGTCTTTGTGAGTTTGAGACCAGCCTGGTCTACAAGAGCTAGTTCCAGGACAGGCTCCAAAGCTACAGAGAAACCCTGTCTCAAAAAAACCAAACAATCAAACAAAACCCCAAAACCAAAAACCTCAAAAAACTTAGTCATGGTAGTTGCTTTTCTGTGTTTGTTTGCTTTGTTTTGTCAATGGTTGGGTTGGCATATTAGGTGTGAGACAGGAGAACGCTGAAGAAGGGTGGCTGCTCGGAAGCTTGCTTGCTTTCCTTCCTGTCTCTGAGTTTCTCCTGTAGGTATGTCTGTACAGCCCTTTCATGTCTGGAGCCCTTGGATGTCAGAAGAAGGTGTGGGATGATATGGAACTGGGGTTATAGACGGTTATGGGGCATATATGTGTGCTGACAATCAAACCCAGGTCCTCTGCAAGAGTAACAAGTGCTCTTAAGCACATGGGGCCAGTTCATTGTTTCCCAAAGCCTACCTTCAGCTTGGAAAGGTAAGGCACAGCTAAATACTTGCTGTTGTGTCCTAAACCGAGTTGGGCTGACCATAAATGCAGCAGGGTTTAGCTTGATTTTTCTTTTGCTGTGTAACAAATTACCCTCTCCTCAGATCTCACTCGCTGTAGTCAAGGCTGGACTGTTGCTTTGTGGAGCTTGGATCCTCTTCTACATGTTTGTGTGCAGACTTTCATGAGGGCATAAGATGGAGGAACCTATTTATTTATTTGTTATTTATTTATTTATTGATTTTTTCTATCTCCAAGAGCCACTTGGGTCCTGAAGTTCTCTGAAGCCTCACATTTGTGGCTTTCCCCCGACGTGGTTCTTAGCCTTCCAAAAGCCAGAAGGACCAGTCTTGCTAGGAAGGAATATTACATAACTCAGCAAAACCATGGGTGTGACACAACTGTCACCTTTGGCGTATTTTATTGCCCAGAAGCAAGTGACAGGTTCTACTCACCTCTGAGGGAGGGGGTTACACAAGCGCGTGACTCATCAGGAGTCCTTGGGACTGCATTGGCCTCAGGAATTTAGAAAACGAAAATGTTAGTTCTAGCTAGAATCTTCAGGGACACTGGAGGAAGACTCCAGCTAGGGCCTTGTACGAGGAGAATTCAGAGCAGCAAAAGGCTAAAGCATGAGACCAAAAGGCTGTGTGAGCATACCTAAGTATGCCTGCTTCAAGGGTTATGGGAACCACTGCCTCTGCAGGGCCCAGAAGGTAGGGAGTACTTACTCAACCAAAAAGAAGATGGACAGAGGAAAGAGAGGGGCCTGACTTTGGTCAGAACATTTGGGTTCAAGGTTCAATTCTTGGGTTAATTAGCAGTGTGTCTGTAGTCTGCTGTTATCTGAGCCTAGTTTCTTGGGACGATTTCTGTTTACACTGTTATTGTGAGGGTAAACTGAGCTTTGAGGTGGGCCATACTCTGCAAACAATAAATGGCCCAAGTCCGATGCCAAAGACGGCTTCACCGACAACTCAGGCTCCACTCTGTCTAGGTCCCCCAGGTCTCTGACTTCTCTTAGCTGTTCACTGGTCTCTTTCCTCTTTGAGCCTTCTACTTCAAGGGCGGATTTCTTGGGCTCTGCTATCAGCACTGAGCTCACTGGATGCTCTTCCTTCGCCTGTGATTTGTCGCCACCCAGAGCCAAAGGCTGGCAAACCTGTGCTGTGGCCGTGTCCAAACAACGGCTAGACAGCTCCTCTTGAACCTATCACAGGCCCCTCAAGTCTACCTGGCTCCAAGAAAACTGTCTCCTGCACACCTCTTCTTCCTTCTTGTGCCTCGTCTCGGGGGACTGTGGACCATCGCTTCCTCCCTGTTCCAGGGCACCCGAGATCCTCCCCCATGTCTCCTTCCTTGTATCCCCACTGCTACTGCCCTAGTTTGAATCCCATTAATTCTCCTGCATCCCTGTAACTGCTTCTGAATGATCTATCCCAGTTCATTCCTCGTAAGTCCTGCAGCATGAACTTCCTGAAGGGCAAGTGGGAGAACGTTTGGATAATCTGCTCAAGAAGCGTTCCAAGATCCCCTACAAACATTTTGAGGACTGAAACTCCAGTTTCCAGGCACAAACAATATCCAGTCTCCGGAGCGCCCCCAGATCTGACTCTTCCGTCCTCCTGCCCTGTGCGCTCTGCTCCAGTCCTACTGAGCTGCACATTCTCACCCCACACTGATGGTCCCCCCACTATCATGCTCTGTGTTGTGAACTCATCTCGTTAATAGCCACATCTCCCCTGTGTCCTCACCTCCAGGTCCTCGAAGGCTTCTCCTAGCAGCTTGTGCTGGTCTCTGGCACGTAGTGATTTAATTGTTAGTATTGTTTTGTCTTTTGTTATCTTGACTGTTAGACTAAGAGTGTTGGAGTCGTTTCACGTAGCCCCAGGCCAGCCCTGAACTTAGTGTGTAGCTGAGGCTGACCTTGAAACCCTTCACCTACTTCTTCAGTGTTTGGAACACAGGTAGGCACCATTGCATGGGCGTGGCAACTTGTTTCACACACATACACACACACACACACACACACACACACACACACTTTTATCTTTTTGAGACAGATTTCTCTGTGTAGCCCTGGAGCTCGCTCTGCAGACCAGGCTGGTCCTGATGCACTCACCTCGGTCTCCTGAGTGCTGGTATTAAAGGTGTGCACTGCCATTGCCTGGCTGAATTACATTTATTTCTGTGTTTGTGTGTCAGTCAGAGGACAACTTGTAGAGCTGACTCCTTCAGTTAGATAGAACCCAGGCTATTAGGACTGACTGTAGGCTCCTTTACCCACAGGATCATCTCCTCTGCCTTTATTTTCTAGTTTGTGTGATCTGAGGACCTCTTCTTTTGATTTAATATTTTCTAAAATTAATTATGATTTTTTGAAGCAAGATATCACTCTGGATCTGTGGTGTTCCTCTTGCTTCACCTTTTTGAGTGCTAGGATTACAGATGTAAGCCAACACTCCTGGCTCATTTAATTAATGAATTAGCTTTTATAAGACAGGGTCTTTATGCCAGACTGGCCTTAAATTTGCTTTGCAGCCTAGGTCCCCTTGAGCCTCAAACTCCCTGCCTCCCTGCCTCTACCTGCCCAGTGCTGGGATCATAGGAGGTGTGAAAGCTGGAACCAGGACTTCTTGGATGCTAAGCGAGCCCTGTACCAACTAAGCTACATCTCTCACTGGTTTTCTGAGTAGGTGACACATTCATTCTACTGAAAATCTGGAAGTTAGAGATGAGCTAATGAGAAGGCAAAATGTGTAAAGTCTCTCTCCTACTTCTGTCCCCAGCCCTGCTGTCTAGCTCCCTTCCTAGCGGCAATCCATGCTATCAACTTCTTGTGAATATTTCTAAAGATACAGTTATGTGCTGCTCTTTTATACACGAATGATATTATGTTCTACAGTCTGTGTTTCGTCTTGTTCTCACGTAACCGCACAGTCTCTGTGAGCGCATTTCATGCCATAAAGAGCTTCCTTGTTCCTTTTGTTTAAAGTGATTCAGTTTTCCATTGCAAGTATCATAATCTAATCAGTAACTGTTATTAGGCTGTTTCCAAACTACACTTACTACAAACAATACTGAAATGACTTTCTTCATGAAAGTGTTATTTCCCAGGTGTGCTAGTGGAAACGGAACAGCTGCATGAGGGGCAGGTGCAGTTTTATGTTTGACTACACACTATTGGTTTTCTTGGAGTCTGTAGATATATCTCATTCATCTCTGAATCCCTCATCACTGTTATACATATATAAACACACACACATATTGAGAAAGGGTCTCTTATAGAGCTGGCTAGCTTTGAACTTGGTGCATAGCTGAGGATGACAACCTTGAACTTTTGATTTTCCCAAGGCCTCTATGTTCTGAGTGCTGGGAGTATATCACATCTTGTTTATATGTTACTAGGGATTTAAGCAGAGGCTTCCTGCATGCTAGGCAAGTGGTCTACCCACTGGCTGACATCCTTAGCCCCATTTGGTATATATATATATATTTTTAAAAGATTTATTTATTTATGTATATGAGTGATTTATTTGCATGTATGTCTGCATGACAGAAGAAGGCATCAGATCTCATTACAGATGGTTGTGAGCCACCATGTGGTTGCTGGGAATTGAGCTCAGGACCTCAGGAAGAGCAGCCAGTGCTCTTAACCTCTGAGTCCCCATACACACGCGCGCGCGCGCACACACACACACATACACACACATGCACAATACACACATATACATACATATATACATGGTCTGGAACTTGCTCTATAGGTCAGGTTGGCCTCAAACTCACAGAGATCCTCTTGCCTCTGCCTCCTGAGTACTGGGGTTAAAGGTGTGCACCACCACCACCTGGCATATATTTTTAATAAATAAAGAAAGACTACTAGTTTTTTTTTGTTTGTTTTTTAGACACTCTCAACATGTAGCTCTCTGGTTGTCTTGGAACTCTCTATGTATACCAGGCTGGCCTCAACGCACAGAGATCAGCTAGCCTCAACGCACAGAGATCAGCTGGCCTCAACGCACAGAGATCAGCTGGCCTCAACGCACAGAGATCAGCTGGCCTCAACGCACAGATATCAGCTAGCCTCAACGCACAGAGATCAGCTGGCCTCTACATCGTGAATGCTGGGCTTACAGAAACAACTAGTTCTTCTAGCAACACGTCCTTTCCATGCAGTGTTCAATTCAAACCAAATGATTCATTTTCAAACCAAATTTCAACAATATATTGGAGCAAAATTCATTTCCCCTTTATTATTTCAGTGTTTGAAAACTAATCAAGAATCTTCATTAGCTTTGTTTGTTGTAAAATAAGATCACCTTTATTCCTTTTGTTTATAATTCAAAACATTTTTTTACCTTCATATGCAGACTCTAACTGTAATGACTCTGTGTCTCCAGTATTTTTCAAAATCTCTTAATCGGGCTGGAGAGATGGCTCAGAGGTTAAGAGCATTGCCTGCTCTTCCAAAGGTCCTGAGTTCAATTCCCAGCAACCACATGGTGGCTCACAACCATCTGTAATGGGGTCTGGTGCCCTCTTCTGGCCTGCAGGCATACACACAGACAGAATATTGTATACATAATAAATAAATAAATAAATATTTTTTTAAAAAAATCTCTAAATCCCTTTCGTTACTTCCTCTACCACTTGTGATCCCAAGAACTCGGCATAGCCCATAAACACTCTCAGGAGGGTGTTCGCTGCTTTCAGAAATCATCCGCTTCTTTTGGGTTAATGATTTTCAGTTGTCTAACCTCTCCAAGCCCCTTTATTCTTTTACAAGATAGAGAACATGATAGTGCTGTAGGTGGTTAATGAGCTGTAGATGTAAGTGTTTGTCACATGGTAATGTTGAGAAAGAGGGTTCTTCCACTCATCGTCCGCTGTATGCCGAGCATGCAGACTCCTGGCTGGTTACTCCAGCAGGGTTATTTCTCGGAGTTGTGGGGTTGTGCTAGCATGTGGCTTTGAAAGATAGAGAAATGTATTTAGGACAAAGAACATAAACAACAAATCTCCTTCTTTCCTTCTTTCCTCCTTCCTCCTTCCTTTTTTTCTTCTTATTTTGTTTGTTTGTTGAGACAGGGTTTTCACATGTAGCCCTGGCTGGCCTGGAACTCTCTGTGGAGCAGACTGGTCTTGAACTCAGAAATCTGCCTGCCACTGCCTTCTGTGTGCTGGGACAGGCCACTAGTGGATGTTCGTGATTCACTGCAGCCTTAAATTGTTCATTCTTTTTTATATTCATCTTGGGCGATGACCCAGCAATCGAGAATTCGGTTCCTTATTTCATGTATTAGGAAACGGAACCTTAGCATGGCAAAAGTCAACGATTATGTAACACAATCTAAAACTCAGTTATTTTTGCACTTTTTTCATGTATTGTGACTTCACATAAGCTAAACACAGACATAGAAAAAGCATGTGTGGAAGAAAACAACAGCCTCCATGATTTAGACCTGGATATTAGAGTGGCCAATAATTTCAATTTAGCAGTAGTTTTGAAGTTGCCTTTATCTCATTTATTTTATTTCTCCCAATAGCACCAGAGAATTCTTTGAAAACACAGCAATTGACGTTTTTGGCTACCTACCAAAATATAAACTGATGATGTGCAGAGTGCCTGGTCACAGCAAGAAGAGTAAGAACAGAAATAATGAAAATAGCAATCTGAGCAATTAGACTCCAGTCTGGTGTTTGATTTTACCCGACTGATAAGGTCACAAGTTAATCTGCTACTGTTTAGTAGGTGGTGTAGAACATCTAAGAGTCTACAAATCAAAGACAAAGGGAACACAATTAGCTTCAGCATGTTAGTTCTGACCCACCAAAGCATCATGTAACAGCTCCGATGAATGCTATTTCCTTAAAGGATCAGGGACTAAGACACTCTACTTGGAAATGTTGCCATTCTATAGAAAGGAATAAAGTAAGCCAGGCGGTGATTGCACAGGCTTTTAATTCCGGTACTTGGGAGGTAGAGGCAGGAGGATCTCCAAATTCGAGGCCAGCCTGGTCTACACAGTCAGGGCTACACATGGAAGTCCTGTCTCCAAAAACAAAACAAACAAAAAAAACAAAGCAAAAGATGCTCACCATCCAACCAAGAAAACCACTACCAAAGCCCAATAAACCACAACTCCCAGAAGGCTTTGTTCCCGGATGCGTCATGCACCCCCCCCCGAACTACATCTCCCAGGAAGCCCCACAGCACGGAACCGTCCACTTCCCCCGCCCCTGTTCCCCTTTCCCCCGCAGCGCGGTGGCCGGCTACCTCCAGCGGTCGGCGGAGCGGGAGCGCGCCGGGGTCGCGCGGCTGCCGAAGGGGGCGGGTGCGCGCAGGAGTAGAGGCGTAGGGGGGCGGGGGACGGCTCGCTTGCTCGCTCGCAAGATGGCGGACGAGGACGGGGAAGGGATTCACCCCTCAGCCCCTCACCGGAATGGAGGCGGCGGCGGGGGGTCTGGTCTCCACTGCGCCGGGAACGGCGGCGGCGGAGGCGGCGGCCCGCGGGTAGTGCGCATCGTCAAGTCCGAGTCCGGCTACGGCTTCAACGTGCGGGGCCAAGTGAGCGAGGGCGGGCAACTGCGGAGCATCAACGGGGAGCTGTACGCGCCGCTGCAGCATGTGAGCGCCGTGCTGCCCGGGGGGGCGGCCGACCGGGCCGGGGTGCGCAAGGGGGACCGCATCCTGGAGGTGTGAGTATCGCGACCGCCACGCCCCGTCCCCTTACCCTTCGTCTGTCCTGGCCCCCCACCCTGTCACCCAGGCCGCACCTCCCCCAGCTCGCTAGCCTGCCGCGACCCTCGCCCCCGGCGGGCCTTCGCGGCTCCGCTTGGAGCCTTCTTCCTGGCGTCTCCAGTTTGTGCCCTTGCCCCACCATCCCAGTGCTCTCCCCGCTGTCCCCATGCCTTTGGCTGCTCTCAAACCCTTTGCCTTCTCCTGTGGCATGCTGCTTTCTGCTCTATACTGACCCAGCCAGTACTGTATCCTCCCCAAGTTCTCATCTTTTGCATCATAGTTTCCTGGCCTCTGCCACTCCCCTCAGACCCTGTGGACTGTCTCTTCTGCCCTCTAGACCCAGTAGGACCTGTGGTGAGCTGCTTTTCCTCTGGAGGCATCATCTCTTCCCCTACCTTAAGCCCCCCCCCTTTTCTTTTCTTAGTTACTCCCCCGTTATGGTAAAGCAAACCGACATTTTTGTATCCACCGCTTGGCCTTTTCTCCCCTCTTTGTAGTCATACCATCTCGAGTATACCGTATCATCGCATGCGGTTTTTGGGGGAGGGGTTGACACTAGTTTTTCTTCCGATCCTGATATTGCAACCTAATTTTAAATCTGATCTCTTCATGGCCACATTTCTCTGAGTGCGCCCCTTTTCTGGCTTCCTGTCTTCCCACGTGCACACTCCTTACACTTCTAGCTTCTACTCCCCCTCCCCCCAACTGCAATCGCCTTAGCTCTTTGCCTTCTCCATTTTCCTCCTGCTCTGTGCTGTTGCAATCCTACACTTTATCTTACTTGTTCCTCTAGATAGCTTTCCCTTCTCTTTGTAAGGCCCCTTCTGCTCTCCCAACTACCTTTTGCCGCAGCGTCTTCCTTCACCATACTTCTTTAGCTGGCTCACCATCACCACCACAGCCCTTAAAGCTCCCAGGATATTGCCTTGTCTTGACAGTTTCAACCCAGACCTCCAGTGCCCTAAAGCTGTGTTGTGCTTGTGAGTTTGTATTTTGCACTAAATTTGTATAGTGGTTGTTGGTTGGCTTGTAGGTGCTGTATGCACTCATTGTCTCCATCCTCCTTCAACCCAGAATTTCTCTACTGCATCTATATTGTATCCTCCCGCCCCCCAATACACACATGACACACGGGCTCACCCCTTCCATGATGGGATTTTCCCACATAAATCTTTCTTTTTAAACATTTCATTTTAATTACAAGTTTCACATCTGCCTGTTTTCATTTTGCAAAGCCGATTTGCCTAAGGTCTGTACTGACTGTATCCTGAGAGTTGCCCTTCCAGAGGAGTCGGTTCCCTTCTTTCCACTTTTGTGCCCATTACTCTTGCTCTGTGGAATCATTCCTTCTGCTTCCTCATCTTTCCACTCCAAGAAGGAGTAGCTCACTGACGCGTGTGTTTGGAGCTTTTGTACGTTTCCTCTGGCCTTTCTGGAAATAGATGCTTGCTTTTTTTATTACTGTATTACAGACTATTTTCTAATATTCTCTGGCAGTGTATTCTTAGTCTTTGTGGGGAGCTTTAAGATACTGAGTGCAGTAATGACTTAATGCTTTGTGCCCGAGTACCCAGGTGTTTATTTTCTAGACAACCCCAAATTTGCGACTGATGATTTCTTTTGTTAGGAACTTTTAGAGTTATTTTGCTTTTCCTCTGGAAATTAACTCTGATTGAGCCTTTTTTGATTTGCAATATATAAAAGTTATAAGTGTATTAAAGTTCTGGGTCATTTGCTCTATAGGATCCAGAACAATAAAACTGCAGCTAATGTCATCTACTGTGAGTGCATAAGCCAAGAGCTACAGTTGGTGGCTTTTTGCCTTTATTGCAGTCTGCAGCAGAGAACCCAGCTGTAAAGGAGTCATTGCAACGAAGATATGAGTGATCCTGTGGACCCCTGGGAGAGGGCTTTGCCTTGGCCCGCAATACAGGCCAGGAGATATGAGTGATCCTATGGACCCTGGGAGAAGGCTTTGCCTTGGCCCGCAATACAGGCCAGGAGCCTAGAAGTAGAAGTTAAAGTTTTGGTATTGTCCTTGGGTGAGAGTAGTTTTTGTCATTTTAGGTGGCAGGGGAAAGAAACACTGCCTGGAGAAATTGTCTCTGGAAGGCCGATGGTGATAGAAATTTTCATGGTATTGCTTTTGTACCCTTCCGGCTGCTGGTGTTCTGATTTCCAGAGCCTTTGAAACTTCTATGGTACTGCTGTAGAAGTAGTAGTAGTGACAATTCTAAGCTGGTCGATAACCTCTGAGACCTCAGTATGTCCCTTCCTCCCTCCCCCCCCACCCCCACCCCTTAGGTTTTCAAGTCAGAGGAGAGAAATTAGCTACTAACTTAGCTTTAGAGACTTACTTATCTATTTGAGGCAGGGTCTATGTCACCCAGGCAGACCTCACTGTGTAGCTTAGAAAGACCATGAACTTTTGGTCGTCCTGCCTCCTCCACCTCCTGAGTGCTGAGATTGATTACAGGTGGGTGCCATTTTGTTGGCTTTCTGTGGTGCTGGGATGGACCCGAGGGATGAAGGGCTTCCAGCTTGGTAGGCAAGCCCTCTACCAACTCAACTATATTCCCAGCCTGAGCTCTTCAATTTGTCTTCTTACTCAGGTTCTTAACCTCTCCATTGTCTTAGGAAAGCTTTTCATGTTGATGAAATACCAAGCGGTAGAGTCTGAGTTAGGCATAGGTGGGTTATTACTGTGGACCTTTAGGAGTCTACACCAGGTCACAGGTGGGACAAGTTACTGTCTGGACCTTGATAACTATTTTTAAACTCTTCCCTATGCACAACTTTTACTCCAGTTTTCATGTTGCAGTTTGGACAGGTGGTAGAGGTGTGAGAGAACAGTGCCGAGAGTGAAGTGGGCTCAGACTTGAACGTCAGTAAGAGGATCCGTTTCTTTGTGCTGCTCCTAGTCTGCTTACCAAGGCTCGAGTCCTGGGGTAATTGTCAGCTGGAACCAGTATTGACTCACTTTCTGCTTTTTCCTTTTGATGCTGACTAGACTGTGACTGGTTTAAGAGAGAATCATGTTCCAGGACTTGGTACTGCAGTGTGAAGAAGCCCGCTGGGCTCTAAATTTTATTACAGATGGAAGATTTTCTTGACTAACAATGTTAGTCTCCACCTTATAGTTTTCCCAGTCTAATGTGTACTAAATGTCTTCCCTTTGATATGCACATACCTTGAGGCCAGTGTGTGAAAAATGCTTTCAATAAGCAGAACCAAAATCTTTGCACTAATTATATAGTTATGTGAAGTAACTGGCTTCAAGTTAATTTCTGTAAGGTTAGAATAGGTATAAAGACACTTGATTGATTTCTTGACAGTTTCCTTTTGGAGGATTGCAGTATGTCGTGGATTTGGAGCTTCCTATTATGTATTCAAGTCTGCATTTGAGATTATGTTTGTATGTTTTTGGCCAGGTACTGGGATCTTTGTGTGTGTGCACATACAATGCACAAGGCACACATTGAGGGGTTCTGAATGTTGGGGCAAATTTTCATGTCTCTACCCCCCTATCTCATGGGATATCTGGGGTTACAGACATTTTCACAGTGCATCCAACCTTGAGGTGGGCTCCAGACATCGGACTCAGGTGGGCAGACTTGCACAGCATGCATATTTGCCTGCCACACCTGATCTGGGGAGTGTGCATTTCAGGCACCAACCCTTAGGGTTGGCTTGTAGGCATTCAGAGTCATGATGCATAGAGTTAGTCAGAGAGTATGTGCCTTCCACCTTAATAGCTACCTGATAATATACCATCAGCCTTTCCTTGTTAAGGTAAAACATAAGATAAATTGTGTTGTGTGTGACAATTTGTTTATTGAGGGATTTTTTTTCCTGTTTGATGTGAATGTTTGAAAATCATTGAACAAAGAGTTTGATACAATAAGTATTTTTACAGTTGAATGAGTCATGAAACATTGACTGTTAAGTATCTTAAGAGCCTTTTAAAAAACTGACTGATTGCTCTTTGGCTCAGATATTCCAGGTAGACTTGGATAATAATGCTTGAAATGATTGTCGAGCAAAGGGAATGATGATGGCAAAGTTGTCACACTTTGGTATACACAAGAATCACCTGGGGCAGTCCAAAGCACAGGTTTGCAGGGACACTCTGGTGGCTGTGATTCGGTGTGTCTGCATAAGACTAGACATTTTGTCACTCCTTTGCTTGGTATAGGAAATGTAGCTCACATGCTGAGCCACGTTCTCAGAACAACACGATAGTTATGGACTCTTCTAGACTATTCTCAGCTCATTGTGCTTTATCATTATGGTTATACTGGTAGTCAGTAGCTAGGACTTGGCTAACAAATAGTGATTTACTAAACGCAGAACTCCAGACTAAAGGGAAGCCAATCCCTCACCAAGTAGTCTGTACAGTTGTGCTTACTTCCGTGGAGCTTGCTGTCATCCTGCGGCAAAGGTGTACAGTTAGGAGACAGAACAAAGGATGCCAGTCGTGTAGCTGCAGCGTCTGCTATGTTACAGTTTGCAGTGCAGTGCCTATGCATTGGAACTTTAGGACAGCCTCTTGTCGGGAGCTTCAAAGCTCCTCAGGGCAGGAACTCTGTTGACTGTTACATGTATTGAATCCCTAGCCAAATGTGCAGTGGTACCTTGGCTTTCTTCTGTATTCGCTGAATGGACAGGAGTAAATTAGCCCTGTTTTATGAGGAGAAAAGGGTACTGCTTTGAGTGATAGCCAAAATTAAATCCAGCTCTTAAGATTCTTCTTCTTCTTCTTCTTCTTCTTCTTCTTCTTCTTCTTTTTTTTTTTTTTTTTTTTTGGTTTTTCGAGACAGGGTTTCTCTGTGGCTTTGGAGCCTGTCCTGAAACTAGCTCTTGTAGACCACGCTGGCCTCACAGAGATCCGCCTACCTCTGCCTCCCAAGTGCTGGGATTAAAGGTGTGCGCCACCACCACCTGGTGTTCCTTTCCAATTTTTTGTTTTTAAAACAATATAAATGTTTTATTTAATAGTTGCAGGTCATCATGGGCCAAGGGTGAGCACATCTCCCTCTTGAATGGGACCTTTACGTTTCGGATGATGGAGCGGCTGGTGTCATCCATAAATTCCACACGTACCTGCGTGCACTGTCCCTGCGAACCGGTCCTGCCCAGCACTTTGGTTACCCTAGCGAGCTTGATGGGCTGCACGCGACTTGTGTCCATGATGGCGGCGACCAGGCGGAGAGCCTTCCCAAATTTTAAAATATGTTTTGGTTATTGACTGTTAATAGTCAAGTTCCTTAATTTTTATTCTTGAGAAGTTGCACAGATCTATACAGTGTATCTTGATCACATCTATCTCAACTTCTCCCAACTCTACTCATGACATCTCCTTCCCAACTTCATATCCTTCTATAATTAATTAAGTGTATAATTTTAAAAAATTTATTCTTTTTATATGCATTAGTGTTTCACCTGCATGTATGTCTGTGTGAGGGTGTTGGTTCCCTTGGAACTGGAGTTACAAACAGTTTTGAGCTGTCATTTGGATGCTAGGAATTGAGCCTGGATCCTTTGGAAGAAGAGTCAGAGTTCTTAACCACTGAGCTATCCCTCCAACCCCCTAATTTTGTAATTATTTTTTAAAATTTATTATTTTTTCTGGAGACAGGGTTTCTCTGTGTAGCGTTGGAACCTGTCCTGGAGCTCACTCTGTAGACCAGGCTGGCCTTGTACTCACAGAGATCTGCCTGCTGGTGCCTCCTGAGTACTGGGGTTAAAGGCATGTACCACTACCGTCTACTGTGTGTGCATATGGCATGGGTGTAGGTCATCCACTGGGGCACCGGGGACTCTCCCAGTGGTAGTATTCCTGGCTATATGGTGCAGGAGAACAATTCTTTATCTGTCAATTATGTTTTAAATAAATGCTGATTGGTCAGTAGCCAGGCAGGAAGTATAGGCGGGAAAACCAGACAGGAAGTAGAGGTGGTGCAATGGGAACAGGAGAATTCTGGGGTGAAGGAAGCTCTTCCCGAGTCCTGCCCAGACCATCGAAGAAGCAGGATATGACCTGTTCTGCTGAAAAAGGTACTGAGCCATGTGGCTAACATAGATAAGAATAATGGGTTAATATAAGCTACAAGAGCTAATAAGCCTGAGCTAATGGGCCAATCAGTTTATAACTTATGGAGACCTCTGTGATTTTCTTTGGGATTTGCCGGCTGTGGGACTGGGCAGAACAGAAACCCCAACGAGCAGGCCCTCATGTTACAGCCATATTCTTTTTTTTTTTTTTTTTTTTTTTGGTTAAAGATTTTATTTATTATGTATACACCATTCCTTCCATGTATGCTTGCATGCCAGAAGAGGGCAGTAAACCTCATTACAGATGGTCGTGAGCCGCCATGTGGTTGCTGGGAATTGAACTCAGGACCTTTGGAAGAGCAGGCAATGCTCTTAACCTCTGAGCCATCTCTCCAGCCCCTCCTGGATGTATTCTTAAAGTTCCTACCCCAGTCATCAGCTGCCTGTAGCTCCACAGCTGGGGGTGGGGCTTTGGATAGTACACTATTCCTGATGGCAACTAGCCACTTAAAATCAAGTTACTTTCCTGTAAAAATGGATAGCAGTTGAACTTTGTTTGTATTTGTAAAATGTTACTTATGTTTTTATTTATCCTTTATTTCATGTTGTTAATTTGATGAGAGGTGGGGTCTAAAGCAAGGTTTCTTTGCCCTTACTATTGCTGGTTTTCTCTGTTCCTAGCAAAGGAAACATGACAGCCATTCTTGTTACTTCAAAAATATGTTTTGTTTCTTGTAGTGAGGTTGCAAACAAGCATTAGTAAACTTGAAAATGCTATTACCTTCCCTTGGAAATCACTTGTTTCGATTGCTATGACCAAGACAAGAACTCTTAGGAGGTGGTGGCGCTCACCTTTTATCCCAGAACTCAGGAGGCAGAGGCGGGCGGATCTCTGTGAGTTCGAGGCCAGCCTGGTCTAATAGTGAGTTTGAGATCAACCAGGGCTACATAGAGAAACCCCATCTAAACCCCTCCACCCTTCTACTCCACCCTTGAAAAGAGAGACCTTGATTAGTAGCATAAGGGCTAGGTTTTAATTTGTGGTGGACTTTTCAGCCACCACTATTAACCACTAATAGTTAATTTTAGTTTGTTTTAGGTGAGGGCTTTATTACCATGCTGTCTTGGATAAATATTTTAGAAGCTGAGCCTCAATGAGAATAATTCTTATGAAATGGTAGATAAACAGAGAGAGTTAACTGACAAGCAAACATTTTAATTTATGATCACAGCAAAGTGCTTTAAGAACATAATCTGTGGTAAGATTATTCATTGGTCCTCCAGGCAGTAGACCTTTCATCCACACTTTTATCCCAGCACTCCCGAAGACAGAGGTATGTGATCTTTTTGAGTTCAAGGCCAACCTGGTCTACAAAGTGAGTTCCAGGACAGCCAGGGTTGTTACAAGAGAAACCCTGTCTCGAAAACCAAAATAAATAAATAAATAAAAATTTGTTTGTTGGATGATGGCATTATTAACAAAAGGTGTATTAGTAGTGTGCATATGTGTGAGTACACGCACACATGTATGGGTATTCATGTGTGCTGCAACATATGTTATGATGGCTAGAAGATAACTTTGGAGTCCACTTCCTTTCCTTTCACCTTTATGTGGGTGCTGGGAAGGGAACTCGGGACAAGCCTTCCAGGCAAGAGCATTTCCCAGTGAGCCATCATCTTGCCAGCCCTCTGTTTCGGTTTTGTTTGTTTGAGTGCTTGTTGGTCATGTCCATCCTCTGACAAAACTGAGTAGTTCATCCTGAGGATGCTAGGCAGGTGGTTCACCACTGTGTATTTTTTTTTCTCATGTTGGCCCACTTCATGTCAGCCGGTTCCACTGTTAGGCACAAACTGTATGTCAAGTATTACTAGGCTTGTGAGTCAGTAGCCTGGCTCTATGCCCTTGAGAAGCTTGCTTTGCAGTGGGGGAGGTACTAGAAATAGTTTACTCTATGAAAAGCAAAATTAAGTAATGGAGGTGAGTGAGGAACAGAGTGGGAATTCAGAGGAAAGAGTGGATACGCTCAAGACTGATAAGGGGTTAGATGGTCCACAGAAGGCTTTTATACAGTTAAAGTCGTGTGTCATGGGCATGTGGCAGTCTCAGTGCTGTGTGTGGGTCAGAGGACAGCTTTATCAGGAGTAAATTCTCTCCTCCCACCATGGCTTCCTGGGATTGAATTCCGGTGCTACGCTTCTGAGGCAAGCGTTTTTTCCCATTAAGTCTTCCTCCCATTGGCTCCTACAAAAGGCTTTTAAAGGGAAACTGAGGGACAAGTATAATCTCAGTAGTAGAGAAAGGAAGGGTTTCATAGGGTGAGGGTCTATGGGAGGAAGGTGCAAGAAGTTATAGCAAAGGTCCTCAAGTTGCTGTTTGCAGGCTCGTGCCATAGAAACTGGAAAGGAAGGTTAAAATGAAATGCAAAAAAGGCCTTGAAAGCAGTGCCAACAAGTTGCTTCCCTCTCTCCCCCACCAGACAGAGTTTCTCTATGTAGCCCTGGCAGGCTTGGAACTCACTCAGTAGACTCAGGGATCTGCCTGCCTCTGCTGGGATTAAAGGCGTGAACAGCCACTCCTGGCTAATAAATTTGAATTTTGTTCTTATGTACTAAGAATACAGTTGTGTACCCATACTTTCCTGCAAATTTTGCTTTTATTTGGTTGAATACATTTCCGTGGCTGGAGAGGAAAAATTACTATTAGAATTAAAAGAATTTCAGACCGTTTTTCCCTCTTGGACTGTCTTGTACTGTATAAGGATGGGAGCTGAGAACAAGGAAGCTCTGATACCCAGTGCTAGGAGCAGCTGATGAGATGCTGCCTTTCGTTTGTTTCTACACTTTCCTGCCTAGTCCATACAGCTTCTGAAATGTCTGTTTCCTGTTACCTTATGTTGTAAGTGACTGCGCCTATATCATTGACAGCATCTTCATCCTCACCTGCTGCGGGGCCGTCCTCTGATGCCTTGTTCTAGCTATGCTTTTCTGTGTCTCTTACTGCAAGATGCTACCTGGATTTAAATCCTTTCTGTTGATGGTGCTGGGAAGATGGCTCAGGGGTTAAGAGCAGTCATTTCTTTCCTACAGGGCCAGAGTTCAGTTCCCAGCACCCAAATGGCAACTCACAGCCATCTCTTAACTCCAGCTCCAGGGGATCTGATACCTACGTCTGGTTTCTGGGCACCTTTGTTGACCCTCATTTGTATAAGCCACAGAGACCTACATAAAAATAAATCTTAAATCTTTTGTTTTGGCGTAGCCTGTTGGGAGTTGAGGTGACTAAAGATAAGAAGTTGATATGGTATTAAAATATATACCTAAAGTCTGTCTTCAGGTGAATTTCTACCGGGTCAGGAATGTGACGAGCACTCCAGTTTTGTGAGATGCTCTTAGTTAAACGTGAGGCAGTCTGCATGTCATTTCTTACTACTGCCTCTGCTGGCCCAGGAAGGTTCCCCCTGGAGCTGTTCCCAACACTGGGTATTTGAGTTGCTAAATGAGGCGTTGTGTTTGAGTGTCCTTATGTTCATCCTCCAGTGAACTTCTGTTATTATGAAAATGTTGCTTTTTTTTTTTTTTGTGACAGTAGCCCAGGCTGGCCTCTGACTCACTACTTAGCAGAAGCTGGTCTAGAACTCTTGGCTCTTCTCACTTGCATCCCATGTATTACCACATGCAACTTTGTTTTATTAGGGTTGCTCAGACTTGCTGTGTAGCCAGGTAGCCTGCCCTCGATGTTCTTCCATCTCTACCTGTTGAGCCATCACACCCAATGGAGAAACATGTATGGTGATTTTTGTTTGTGTTTCTAGATAGGGTTTCTTTGTATAGCCCTGTCTCTCTTTAAACATGCTCTGTAGACGAGGCTGGTCTCTAACTCAGAGATCGGCCTGCCTCTGCCTCCCAACTGCTGGGATTAAAGGCATAGGCCACCACCACTCAGCAAGAAACATCTTTCAAAAAAATGTTTTGTATTTACTTAAGCTATTTAAAACTTGTTTGTGTGTGTGAGAGTCGAACCTATCTATGTTTGCCAAAACACTCAGTCTTTTTTTTTTTTAAAGTCAAGATTAGTTTTCTTAATAATTTATTTTATTTTATGTATTTCCTGCATGTATGTCTGGATGAGGGTGTTGGATCCCCTGCAACAAGTTAACAGACAGTTATGAGCTGCCATGTAGGTGCTGGAAATTGAACCCAGATCCTTTGAAAGAGAAGTCAGTGCTCTTAACCCACTGAGCCATCTCTCTAGCCCCTCATTTTTTTTTTTTTTTAAACTTTCTTTTTATTTACTCTTGGTGTCAGGGCCAACTCTTTCACCTGCCCCAGCTCTTTCACCTGTGTTGATGGAGGGGCCATACTACCTCCCCCCCGCCCCCGCCCCGTGCCCCCACATGACAGATGAGTAATGGAAAACAGCTCTTTCATGCTCACACCTCTTCCAGCAGGGTTGGCTCTACTGTGCTTGCTGCCCAGGCGAGGTGCAGGGTCCATTTTCCCAAGTGTTGCCGCTGGTAGGGGGGGACAGGTGGCAGAGTAGGGGGTGCATCTTTCCTTGCCCTCACCGCCACATGGCAGACAAGGGATGTGGCCAGCTCTTGACTCATACACCCTCAGGACTATCTCGCTTAGACCTCTTCCAACAAGATCAGCTCTACTGTAAAACACTCATTCTATTGAACTGTACCCCCAATTTTATTCAAAATATGATAGATTTGAATACCAGACCACAGATCAAGACCGAACTAATAGATCTATGTATTCTGTGGACTCCATACAAAAGTGATTTGCTTATTTCCTTTTGAAAAGAGTGGAGCATCTGCTTGTTAACTGCTTGTGTGGATACTCTTCAGTTGCTTTTAGGCTGGTTATTACAGAACCGTTCAATGAAAATAAGGAAATTGCTCCTAGATCCAGCAGAAGTTTCTTAAGTCTGTCTGTGTACGTTTTAGTTAGTGTATTTTAAAATTGGGAAATGGGCTGAGTATTTGGAGATTGTGGAAGATGTGATAACTTTGGGAAGTTTGGGAATGCTCTTCTTTTGCTAGTTTTCTCATCTACAAAATGTGCAAGGTGTTTGTCTGTTGAACATACTATGAGGGTTATTATATGCATGTATATTAAAAGATGCTATTAATTACAAGAACATCCCCTGGGGGCTGGAGAGATGATTCAATGGTTAAAAACACTTGCTTCTCTTGAGGAGGATACAGGTTCAGTTTCTAGCACCCACATTGCAAGTGCTCAAACTCCAGGGCATCCATTGCTCTTTTCTATACCTCGTGAACACATACACTTAACATTTACATAATCGCTGGGCGGTGGTGGCGTACGCCTTTAATCCCAGCACTCGGGAGGCAGAGGCAGGCGGATCTCTGTGAGTTCGAGACCAGCCTGGTCTACAAGAGCTAGTTCCAGGACAGGCTCCAAAAGCTACAGAGAAACCCCGTCTCGAAAAAAAAAAATATACATAAATCTTCAAGCCGGGTGAGGCTTGAATTCTGGCACTCAGTAGGCAGAGCCAAGTGGATCTTCGAGTTTGAGGCCAGTCTGGTCTGCATAGCAAGTTCTAGGACATCTACAGTTTATAGAGACAGACCCTGTCTCAAAAGAAACAAAAAAGAATAAGCCTGGAATCTCAGCTCCTGGAATTTTACGTTCTAGTGGGAGTGAAATGAATCAGTTTGTTTTTACTATTGATAACAAATTTTGGCTTCACAGTTAATTGCCAAACTTTTTTTTTCTGAATAACTTGATTATATTTGTATAGTCAAAAAAAAAAATCTTGGAGCCGTATGCTTATTTTCCTGAATGACAAATTGGTTCATTTTCCAGAAATTTATATGCCTGAGTAGATTGTATTTGCAAATTGATTGCCTTGTAATTACAGATTTAAGGAACTTTTTATTCTTTCCTAAGCAATAAACTCTTGTTTGTTCTGCTGGAGGTGTTCAATTGGAGAGCTGGTGAGCTTTCTGTTCTTTCCTTGCCTCAGGCAGGTGCTGTGGGAGAGCAGGCAGCCAAAGGTAAAGTCAGTGTAGCACATTCTTTTCCAGTTTGGGAACATCAGCTGCTGACCCACACAGTTCATTGGCTTTGCCAGGGCCAGTTTTTACTGTTGCTGAAATTCTTTTTGCCCAGTGTCAATTTTCTGCATGGAAATACTTTTTGTTGTTTTTGTTTTGTTTTGTGTTTAGAGACAGGGCCTCTCTATGTAGCCCTTAGCTGCCCTGGAACTCACTATACAGACCAGGTTGGCCTTGAACTCAGAGACTACCTGCCTTTGGCCCCTGGAGCGCTGCTATTAAAGGTATGTATCACCACACCTGGCTGGAAATGCTTTAAAAATATTGGTAAGGACTGGAGAGATGACTCAGTGGTTAAGAGCACTTGCTTTGCAGCCAGAGAACCAGAGTTTAGATCTTTTTTTGTTTTGTTTTTGTTTTTTGAGACAGGGTTTCTCTTAAGCAAGGTGTCCTGTAAAAGTTGTAACTCCAGCCTCTAGGGATTCGATGTCTCTGGATATGTCTCTACAATTACACATATACATTTACAAACAAAAATATTGTTAAACCAGACGTAGTGGGATACTCAGCACATAGGAGACTAAGGATTGCCATGAGGCCAGTCTGGCTTATGTGGTGAAACTCAAGAACAAAAGGGAAACTTTTCCTTTGATCCTTAAAAGACACCAGAGAGCCAGTGCAGCCCAGTGAGGAGTCAGGATCCAGCCGAACTAAGCAAAGCAGCAAAGGATTTGTAAAAGGGCTGAGAGTGTGCAACTTGATCTGTATGCAGATAACATTTGTTTTGTCCCTCCTTTATCAAAGATGACACCTAATTAGATTAAAATGAGGTGTTTTGTATTTGTATTGGTTATGTTGTATTTATTTTTGATGGTTATAGTTTGAGTCAAGGTACCTTTTTCTTCCAACAGTGAGAAACTTCTCTTACCTGCTATACATTTTCTTGTCCTCTTTGTTTTTGCTAACAATTTTAAAAAAAATCATTCTATTCAAGTATATAGATATACCACAGTATTTATTTATTTTGGTTTTTCGAGACAGGGTTTCTTTGTAGCTTTGGAGCCAGCTCTTGTAGGCCAGGCTGGTCTCGAACTCACAGAGATCCGCCTGCCTCTGCCTCCCGAGTGCTGGGATTAAAGGCGAGCATAGTTGTTTTTATTGCTATGAAAAGATACCATGACCAAGGCAACTCTTATAAAAGAAAGCATTCAACTGGGGGCTTGTTTACAGTTTCGGAAAGTTATAGTCCATTATCATCATGACAGGGAGCATGGTAGCATACAGGCAGACATGGTACCGGAGAGGTCATGATCCTCAGGCAGCAGTCAGTAAGAGAGGGGGAGAGAGAGAGAGAGAGAGAGA
>JAQHUG010000385.1:1194285-1205316 GCA_028555095.1 Dicrostonyx torquatus | reverse complement strand
GAATTAAAGGCATGAACTATCACCTAAGGGAAGTTTTTTTTTTTTTTTTTTTTAATAAAGAAAAGTCCTAGTGTAGAAGATAAGTGGTAGAGAATGCATACTGCTCTTGCAGAGGACCCAAGTTTGGTTCCCAGCACCCATACTGGATGATTCATAACTGCCTGTAGCTTCAGCTCCTGGCCTTTGGCTTTGCAAGTACCTGCACTTGCATGCACGCACCCACACATACACATAATTAAAAATAATAAACATAGATCTTAGAAATTTCCACGAGGTGTAGGTGAACAGACTGTAGTAAAAACGGGAGAGTTCCCACAGCACCTTGATTATGTCCACGACTGGGTAAGATGAGGAAAGTAGACTGCTGAGCTGAAAGAGCTTTGCTGCTCCCCAGCAGCACCGGCTTTCCTCCATGCTTTCCTGACTCAAGCAATGTGTCGGATTCTAGACTAGAGGAAGAGTAGGTCTCTCGGTGTTTTCATATCCTCTCCCTGTCGTAAGTTCACTAACAGATTTTCACGTTAGAGTCTGGAGAGACATTAATGACTTTTTGGAAGCAGATGACTTTTGAGTTTTGTGGTTCATACTGTGACGCTGGAGTGGGAACAGGAGGGTGGGGTTACAAAGTGTTTGGACCCTTCTGGTTTATGGGATTGTTTTTTTCCTTTTCCCCTTAGGAACGGCGTGAATGTTGAGGGGGCGACACACAAGCAGGTGGTGGACCTGATCCGAGCAGGAGAGAAGGAATTGATCTTGACAGTGTTGTCTGTACCTCCTCATGAGGCTGATAACCTAGATCCCAGTGACGACTCCTTGGGACAATCATTTTATGATTACACAGAAAAGCAAGCAGTGCCCATATCGGTCCCCACATACAAACATGTGGAGCAGAATGGTGAGAAGTTTGTGGTGAGTGTCAGCCCAGCTTGATCCTCAAAATTAGCTTTTATTTCCTTTACTCTCATGAATGTACTTCAAGCAGTAAACTAAAAGACTGCAACCTATGTTAGTTAGTCTGTCAGGACGTTGAATTCACTCAGAGACGGTCTTGGCATTGATTGATTTATGCAGGGATAACCTTCATTAATGAAGAGTCCTATTTTTGCTTACATAAGATTTCATCTATTTCCTAACAGTTTCAAGTTTTATTCTGGTCTTTCATAAAAACGTGTGAGTTTCTTTTGCCATATGTCGTTGCTAATTGTAGTCTGATTTACTGTTGACTCTAGAGTTATAGACCGAGAATAATTTTGAAAAGTATCTTCGTAAATATTTGGATAAACAAAGGTTTGTCATTTTGAAACCTATGTATCTCTATACTCATTCCTTTCTACATCTTGTTTCTTTCATTTCTTGGTGATGTCGGTGTGCATGAATAACTCTTTAGTTTTCCCCCATGGTCCTAACATACTCTTGACTGCAGTTTCCGTGAGCTGTTCTACACATTTCTGTTTTGTAGCTATTATAGATAAGTAGAACTCATCTCATGAATTTTAGATGATATCTAAATTTTAGATGATATCTGTTTCCTGATTCTGTTTGGTCTTCAAAACATAGTTGCTATTGATACTTCAGACTGTGTATTTTTCTCTTGGTTGTACTATGTTTTATTTGCCTTTGATTGTTTCAGAAACGTTGACATACGAAGCATTAATTCTTTTATCCTTTGTGGAAATGCAGTGGGTTCTGTTAGATATTGGCAAACAGACTACAGGTGTTTAAAGCTGTAGGGCTGGGAATAGAGCTCAGGGGGTAGAGTGCTTAACTAATATGTCAAAGTTCTAGGTTCATTACTCTGTAAAATAAAATGCTGATCTGCTGATTGAAGTTATCATTTCTGAAACTAGGATTTATCTCTTCTGTTGGAATGAACCACTAAGTGCTTGTGCAGTTCTTCCCAGTGGGGAGGTGAACCAAACATGGAAGTTAACTGGGGATAATTGCACATGAGTTTTGTATCAGCATGGTTTCTGTATTCTTAGGGCTATACAAGAAGTTTAGAAATGAGACCTGATTGGTTGTGGAACCTTTTGAGAATTACCTAGAGTTTTTAGCAACTTCTGTAGCCTTGGGACAAGGAATGAAACTGCTAATTGTTCTTTTGTAAAAGGTCAGCTTTAGCCAAATTTCTGTATGTTTAACTGTTCATCTAGCTAGATGTCCAGTTTTATGGTGTCAGTCTTTTATATACAACCACAGTAAGGAGAGAATATTTTCATTACTCCCCAAATTTCCCTACTCTGTTTTGCAGTTATTTTTTCCTTGTTAACCACTGATCTATTTTCTGTCTCTGTATTTTGTTCTTTGTATTGACTGCCAGATACATGGAAACATATAATATGCACTTGTGTTAGCTGCTGTTTTTGTTGCTGCTACAAAATAACTGACAGAAATAAGCTGAGGAATTGAAGGTTTGGTTTGAGAGTGCTGTCGTGTTAGGGAAGGCGTGGTGGCTGGAGTTGTTCTAGTTGCAGTGATTGGAGCATTAAGCAGTTAGTCACATTGCACCCATACTCAGGAAGCCAGAAGAGATGAATGCTGGTCCTTAACTTGCTTTCTTCTTTTTACTTTTTATTTAGCCTAGGAATGGTGCCCACATTCAGGGTAGTCCTTTCCTCCAGTTAAACCTCATTGGAAATGGAAGGTTATCTCTAAGGTAATTTTGTATCCAATCAGGTTAACAATAAAGATTAATTACTAGAGGTCTGTGTGTCTGTGTATGTGTGTGTGCGCACACACGTGCAAGCATGTGAGCATGTGCATGTAGAGGCCTGAGGTGGTCATCCTTTCCTCAGTTACTTTCCACCTCTGTTATTATTAGTTTTTACATTATTTGTGTGTTGGGGGTGAAGTATGGATGAGGGTATGCATGGGTGTGTGGAGGTCAGAATTAGTTCTTTTCTTCTACCATGTGAGTTTCAGGGATTGAACTCAGGTCATCAGGCTTTGTGGCAAGCAACCTTATCAGCTGAGCCATCTCACTGACCTTCTACCTTATAAGAAACTGACAGCTGACAAGATAGCCCAGTGGTCAAGAGTACTTGCTGCACAACCATGAAGCCCCGAGTTTAGAGTCCAGCACCCTTGGAACAAACCATATATGTCTTCTTGTTCACCTGAAACTCTAGCACAGTAGAAGGCAGACAGGACTGTTACTAGAATTTGTTGGCTCTGACCAACAAGGCAGAAAATGATGGAGGATGGCATTCAGCGCCCTCTGTTATCTGTACACCCACATTACACAGGTCCACACGCACGCAGGGACACACACTCTGACATCACTGCACACACACAAATCCTTGTCAGACTTGGATTGGAGGTGTGGCTCAGTGGGGGGAACTATGCTGAGCTTAAATGGAGCTCTGAATTCAGTCCCTAGTACCACAGAAACCCGGTGTAGTAGAATATGCCTGTGATGTCAGCACACAGGAGCCAGGAGCAGAAGGATCAGTAGTTCAAGGGCATTCTCAGCTACACAGTAAGTTTGAGGCCTCTTTAGGAGACCTTTTTCCAAAAACTCAAGAGAAACTGACAAACTGCTTTTCAAAATACCTTTGTCATATTTTCATTCTCATTTGCAGTAAAGAATTGTAGTTTTTCTATAACCTCAATATGTGGTAATTTAATACTTTTTTCCCCCAGGTAGGGACTGGCCATGTATCCTTGGGTGGCATTTAATTCGTGGTGGTTTTGCCTTAGTCTCCCACGTGCTACCTGACCCTCACACACACCCTTTTTTTGTCCCCCCTTTTTTTTTTTTTTGCTCATGCTGGGGACTGAACCCAGGGTGTTGTATGTGCTAAGCATAGTTTGTCCCAAAGTTACATCTTTGAACTTAATCTTTTTGTACTCTTACTCAACTTTTTGAAAGATTTATTTTTGTTATTTTGAGATGGGGCCAGGAGGAAGAGAAAGAGTGTGTGTATGTTTAGGTCTGTGTGCCAGTGTTGAGGCCAGAGGTGTCAGATCCCCCTAGAGTTGGTTGTTTGCTGCTAGATGGAACCAAACATGGGTCCTCTTCAAGAGCAGTACATTCTTTTAGCCATGGAGCTGTCTTATCAGTCCTATTCTGGGTTTTTTAATATTTATTTTTATTTTTTTATTTACCTGTGTGTGTGTGTGTGTGTCTGTGTGAGTGTATGCCAGCTGTTTGTAGGTGCCTGCAGAGGTGTTAGATCCCTGGAGCTGGAATTATAGGAGGTTATGAGCTGCCTAGAATGGTCCTTTGCAAGAGCAGCAAGTGGACTTAACCACTGAGCCATTTTCCAGCACCCACTATGGCCATTCTTGTAGTTACAGTGGTATCTCAAGTTGATTTACTTATGACTAACTGACATTCTGTTTCATCGGTGTGAAGATTCTGTTAATTTTCTGTCCACTTAAAATTTTGAGTTTTTATTATTTCGTTATTAAGAATTTATCTGTAATAAATTCTAGATGTTTTGTATTTCTCTTGTCTGTGGCTTGCCCTTTTATTTTTTAGTGTTTTAAAGAACAAAAGTTAGAAATTTTAATGAAGTCCACTCTGCCACATTTTAATTATTGGTAATGCAATTCATGTTTTAATAAAGCACCTTAACTCCAAAATGCCAGCCCTCCACCCCGCAGGTCTCTTCAGCAGGGTCTTACTAAAGAGCTAATTTGGCCTTGAACTCATGATTCTCCTGCCTTAGTCTTCTGAGAGCTGAGGCTACAGCTCTGTACTACCACGCTTGGCTTTATTACCCTGCTATCTTTAAAAGCTTTAGTCGGGCGGTGGTGGCGCACGCCTTTAATCCCAGCACTTAGGAGGCAGAAGCAGGTGGATCTCTGTGAGTTTGAGGCCAGCCTGGTCTACAAGAGCTAGTTCCAAAGCTACAGAGAAACCCTGTCTCAAAAAAAAAGTTTTATAGTTATTTTAACTATTTTTAATAGTGTATAAACCATTACTATAATTGTTTATATAAATTTTATTTAGTTTGGTGGTATTTAGAGTGTTTACAGATTGTGCTGCTGTGATCAATTTTACATTTTTATTACTTTGATACACTACACCCTGTAGCCGTCATCCCTCTAAGCCTTCATCTTCCTCCAGCTCCAGGTCATGCTAGTCTACTTCCTGTCCTATAAATTGACATATACTGAACATTTCATATACATGGAATCATATGGGATTTTTGTGTGTGACTTGCTTCTTTCATTTAGCTGTTTTCAAGGCTTACCTGTATTGTATTATGAACCTATATTTTATTTTAACTTCCATTAGCATTCCATGGCTTGGTGTGCTTATTAGTCAGGGTTTTCTGAATGAACAGAACTATATTATTTTATATAGTATGTATACTATATAATATATTTATACATGTATATGTATAGATATTATAGCCCCTTTTAACGTATGTATGTGTGTTGTGTGTGTGTGTGTGAGAGAGATTTATTAGACTGGCTTACAGGATGTAGTCTGGGTTGTCAACAGTGGCTGTCTCACAATGAAAGGCTGAAAATCCAGTAGCTATTTTGTTCGTGAGGCTGATGTCTCTGCAGTCCCAATTTGGTGCAGGAGCCCTGGAGGATTCCTGGAGAGCTGCTAGTCTTCAGTCTACATTTGCAAAAGACAACACTGTCTTCTTCCATGTCTGTTTTTGGTGGTGGTATGTAGTACGAATAATAAAAACCCAGAGACAGACATTGGGGTTCAACCTGAAGATCAGAAAAGCAAAGCAGCCAGCCACTGGCTCTTAACTTTACCTTGGACCATAAATGGACAATCACATCTCCATGAATCAATCTTCAGATTGAAACTGAGTTGAGAGCTGTCTTCCTCTTGTTATATATTCCTCTTTAGTGCTGGGTCTAAAGGCGTGCACTGCCACCGCCACTGCCTGGCCTCTGTAGCTAAGTAGTGTGGCTGCTGGGATTAAAGGTATGTGCTACCTCTGCCTGGCCTTTATGGCTGACCAGTTTGGCTGCTTTGCACTGATCTTCAGGCAAACTTTATTTATTAAAGCACAAATAATATACCACTGTATTTCCCTTTTTTGTCTAAAATAAAAAAGGCTATACCTAATATAAGAAAAACTATAAACAATAAGTACAATAACTGTATACAATATGTACAGGCAATAAATACATCAACAATGTCTAGTCCATTTACATTTGACAAGTGGAAAGAAAACACTCTATTATCTATCCTAACTTGATGCATCCAAAGTCTTGTGATGAATTTACTTTCTATCATAACTTGCTTTCTGTTTCTGAAAAGTAAGGAAAACTATAACTATCTAATCTTCAAGAAGGAAATAATATTAACTAAGTAAAGCAAGAAGTGTGAGCAAAATGTGAGAAGTGACAGAAACAGGTGGCTGCCTGGACAGTCACCCAGAGCTCCTCTGCAGTGTCAGGGCATCTCTCTTTGGCCTACAGGCCTAGAATATTTGACAGATTTTTCTGTGAAGCATGATATTCTGAAGGGCTGTTCCACCTTTGTCTTGACAGTATTTGGCAGTCATTTTCTTTTGTGTTCTGCTTGTTTAATTAGGGCAGCATACTGTCAGCAGTTGAGGCAAGGGCATTTTGCTACAAAGAAAGTAAACTCCATGTGGAGTTTCTTCGATGCCCATTATCTTCTCTAAAGTAGATTGGTGCTTCTAGGAGCAAAACAAAACAAAACAAAAAAGCCCCCAAAACTTGTGTTATTAAAACATTTTAAATGTCGTATTCTATAGATCTCTGAAGTGTTTGAAGGTGACCTGTCTATCTAAAATAGATTTTTGTTTGACCTTGAAACATACCTAATCCCAGCACTCCAGAGGCAGAGGTAGGCGAATTTCTGTGAGTTTGAGGCCATCCTGGTCTACAGAGCAAGTTCCAGGATGGGCTCTGAAGCTACAGAGAAACCCTGTCTCGAAAAAAACAAAACAAAGCAAAAAAAACCCAAAACACACACACACACAAAAAAACCCCATACCTAATATAATTACAAGTTCAATTATAATAGGTGATTAATTAGTAGCCTGCAATTTCTAACAAAATCTCAAATTTGTATCAGTAAACACAATTTATATACAGTGTATACAGTCCAATGTAAAACATTTAAAACTAGTAGTTGCTTTCTAAAAGTAGATTCAGTAACCTACCTTTTTATCTTATCTATATCTCCCCATTTTGCTTTTCAGAGTAGATTCAGTAATCTACCCTTTTATCTTATATTTATATCCCTTTTTTTCTTTTCAAAACAAGAACTCTGAATCTAATCTCTTTTGCTCAACTTTCCTCCTGGCTGTAATAAATAACAGCTGGTAACCAACCCCCTAACCAAAGACAAATATCCATAACCCGTTGAATGACTAAAAACCACCCATCCCACCTCTTGGGAATGTGGACATCATAATCTTAAATTTACTTACTGCTGTCAGGGGTTGGGGGCGATGGTATCTTTAGGGGATCCTGAAAAGAAAAATTTGGGTTGTCAGGTTCAGTCTCTGCATAATGGGAAAGTACAGGGCTCGTCTCAAGTCCTGGCTAGAGTAGTCTGTTAGGCTGGATCATCTCAGCTATCTCGAAATTGTTCTGAGCAGTTTGTAGTCCAAAGCTGATCTTTAGGTGATATTTTTCAGCTTAGTGGTGTTATCATAGTCCTGGAGGAATTGTCATTGTGGGGCCCTATTCTCCTTTTAGAGACTTTAAAGGTCTCTGTTAGATTTGCTCATGATTCACTGCAGAAAACTGATAAGAGACTCAAACCTGAAATCATGTACAGGAAGGTAGATGAAACGTTTTCCTAGAATTAGTTAGTACTCTATATGACCATTAATATCATGATAAAAAGTGTGTGTGTATATATATATATTATATATGCATAAAATTTATACCTTAAGAAAAGCTGTTAAAGAGTCAATATAAAGCCAAAGGATTATGAGATTAGTGGCAATAAAATAGTCCTTAAATTTCTTTTTCCTTGCCGGGCGGTGGTGGCGCACGCCTTTAATCCCAGTACTCGGGAGGCAGAGGCAGGCAGATCTCTGTGAGTTCGAGACCAGCCTGGTCTACAAGAGCTAGTTCCAGGGCAGGCTCCAAAGCTGCAGAGAAACCCTGTCTCGAAAAACCAAAAAAAAAAAAAAATTCTTTTTTTCTTCTGTCCCATATCAGGTGACTCTTCTGACATGAGACAGAGATTTTGGATTTCACTTTAATAAGCATGTTTAGGTTTAGAGAAGGAGAGAGCAGCACTCCAACTCCAAAGCCGGCTTTAATCTTTAATTGGTTGGGACTACAAAGACCATTTGCATTATATGTCTGTAGAGAACAGCAGAAACACACATTTGGGAAGATTTATAAAATTTTATCCTGTTGGAAATGTGACATACCAATAGGCCAATTTATTCTTGAGACATTTTTTCTGGATGATTTGTCCTTTTTCTTTAGATCTCATTTGTCCAGTGGTCTTCAGATCCCTTAGCTGGCTCTCTTTATTCTCCAGAAAAGACAGAAACAAAACCCTTCCCCAATCCTAATTTTGGGGAGAGATTCTCTTTTGGTAGGTTATATGGGATCAAATGAAAAGCATTTGTTAGTTTTATAGGTTAGTTTAGATTGAATGGCCATGGTGCTTAAAGAACTATCATCTCTTCTAATTAAGAAGTGTCTCTTGTTCAAATTGAATTTTAATCAATTTTGATGTTATCTATAGCTTTCCTTCTCCCGTGGAAGCAAAGCAAAACCCCTTCCTCAACATAACACATACTCTGTTATCCATTCTGAGGTCGGTACATCTTTAAAGTATATTGGCTGATCTGATTCTGTACTTTTTCTATTATCCAATGTTACTGCACAGCTGTTGTTCCTTTCTTATTAGAATTTAGAAATTTCAAAGTTAATAAAGCTTTGTGCAATCTGGTTCTGGGAGTATTTATCATCCCTTTCTGTTTATTTAACATATCCCTTAGGGTTCGATTTGATCTTTCTATAACTGCCTGCTCTGTAGGATTGTGTGGTATACTTGTAATGTGCCTTGTATTATAATAAGTATAGAAAATGTTTCATTTTTTAGAGACATATGCTGGAGCATTGTCTGTCTTTATTTATGGCCATGATGCCATAATTTCTAGCAACCTAGAAATTATGATTACCGAATCAGCCTTTTCCAAACTCAAAGCAGTTACCCATTGAAAACTTGAATAAGTACTAATAGTATGGTGTACATATTTTAGCTTTCCAAATTCTGCAAAATGAGCACACCCATCTGCCAGATTTCATTCTTTTGAGGACCATTTAGGTTTCTTTCTGCAGGTAGTGGTGTTTAGTTATGCAGAGAACTACTTAGACATTTCCTTATAATTTCTTTGTCTTGTTGCCACATAGTGGAAGTCTTTTTTTAAACCTTTGCTATTGACATAATGTTTTTTATGAAATTCTGAGGCCTTCAGCACATTTCCAATCAATAATTGATTGATTTTTGTATTACCATGTGCTACAGGACCTGGCAGACCTGTATGGAATTGGATGTATGCTACGTATATGGGATGATTCCTATTCTTGATTTTATCTTGTAACTGAGTAAATAATAAAGTCAATTCTGTGTCATCTGGTATAAATCCAGCAGTTTTTTTTTGATATACAAAACATCTCTTTCTGCATATTGTGAATCGGTAACTATGTTGAGAGGTTCTTTAATATTCCTTAGTACCATGAGAATAGCATATAATTCTGCCTTTTGGACAGAATCATAAGGGCCTTGATCCACTTTACTCAAATTTTCTGATTTGCAACCTGCCGTTCCTGATTTATTTGCATCAGTATAGAATGTAGGGGCTCTAGTTATTGGTGTGTCCCATACAATGTAAAGAAGGATTCAGTTAGCTCTCTTCATAAGTTGAATTCTCTTGCTTTTGGGATAGTTATTTTTAATCTCTTCCAAAGAATTATTACAAGCTCTTTGCCAGGGTTCACTTTCTTCCCATAATTTGTCAATTCCATCATTATTGAAAGGTACTGTAATTTCTGCTAGATCTATTCCTGATAATTGATGAAGTCTCAGTTTTCCTTTTAATTAACTTGGAGATCTTTTCTATGACCCGTCCAGCAGGTCTAGTTATTCGTGTGGCCAGGGGGGTGCCTCCTAAAAAGACCAATGGGGGGCGAGAAAGAGGAGACCAAGCGCAGAAAGAACGACAGAGTCAGTCTGGGTTACGTCAAGGTCTCATTTATTGAAAGTGGGACAGGGTTTATATACCCTGTCCAACAGGGGGAAGGGTGCGAGATGGAAGAATCTTGCAGAAGCAAGAAGAAGGGGGGGTAGAGGCAGAGGAATTTGGGGAATTCCGGGGTCAGGGTGGGTTCCTTGGCCGGTGTGCTAATCTTGGCAGAGCATCTTGCAGCTTTCCTGAGAATTGCTTATTGGCTGCCAATTGCTCAGAGCTGGAGAAGGGATTTATGGTGTGGCTGTAAATTACCATTTGCCCAGAGTTAAGAGGAATTTTATGGTATGGCTGCAGACCACCATTTGCCCAAAGTCAGAGACTGATTATGGCATGGCTTCTTTGTAAGCTCCAGCCCCTGAAATTTCTACATAAATTTAAAATTTTTTACTTGGCTTATGTGATAAAAAGATCCATTCTAAGATAACATCTTCCCTCTGCATTAAAATTCCTGTAGGGGAATGTTTGGAGGGTATATAATAATACCAGAATGCAGTTAAGATTTGGATCCACATGATCCACATGTACCTTCTGTAATTTCCCTTCAATTAAAGCCAATTCTTTCTCAGCTTCAGCTGATGATTCCCTGGAGTTATTTAAGTCTTTGTCATTATCTAAGGAAGTCATTAATAGTCTGCAATCAGTCTCCTAATTTGCATATCAAAGTTTGGGGTCCTTTTTTTTTCTCTCTCTGTATAGCCCTGGTTGTCCTGGAACTCACTATGTAGACCAGGGTGGACTTGAAACTCACAGAGATCCTCCTGCCTCTGCCTCCCAAGTGCTGGGATTAAAGGCTTGTGCCACCACCTCCTGGCATGGGTCTAATATTTTATAAACCTATTGTATAACCTAAATA
>JAQHUG010000385.1:1154308-1170567 GCA_028555095.1 Dicrostonyx torquatus | reverse complement strand
ATTTATTTATTATGTATACAACATTCTGTCTCCATGTATGCCCACATGCCACAAGAGGGCGCCAGATCTCATTACAGATGGTTGTGAGCCATTATGTGGTTGCTGGGAACTGAACTCACGACCTCTAGAAGAGTAGCCAGTGTTTTTAACCACTGAGCCATCTCTCCAGCCCCGATATTTCTTTCGAAGTCAGAAATATTTAAATTAATTTTTAACTGTTTTCCCTAAATATAAATATAAGTCGCCAAAACTGGATGTCCATAGGTGGTCTGTAATCAACTTCTTACTGTAAATAATAGAAAGCTGGACATAAGGCAGGAAGCAACTCTTTTCCAGTCATGGGACAACAGGCAGCGAGGACCTGTGATCCCTAAGAAAAGGAAAAAAGATGAGCACTACAGCTCCGTGGCTCTCTGTCTGGGTAACTTCCAAAGTATGGCTCAAGGAGGTCACACGAACAAAGCGCACAGAGGCACAAGTAGCTCAATTTGGTAGGGCTAAGCATACAAGAAGGTGCTGAAAACACGCAGGATCCAGAAATCCCCTCCAGGTCACCTTGAATTCTGATTGAATAGCAATCCAAGGAAAAAAACTCTCACCCAGGGGAGCTGAGTTCACACTGGGTTTAGAACAATTCAACTTCTTCCAACCAGAAAAAAAAAAAAACAAAACCAGAATTCCCTGAATATTTTGGCATTTAGAAGACAGCTCAAAAGGGTTACCCTAGGAAGGAGAGTAAAACTAGCTTTAGACTAAGAGCTTCTCCAGCTAGGGATGTTCTCGTGCTTCCCGCACTTGTCCAGTGTGCTCGAGGACCTCGGGTTGATCCTTAACACTTACTTTATCATTTTTTATGTTTTTAAAAAAGCTATACAATGCCAGGTATGTTAGTGCACGCCTTTAATCCCAGCACTCGGGAGGCAGAGGCAGGTGCATCTCCAAGTCTGAGGCCAGCTTGGTCTACAGAGCGAGCTCCAGGACAACCATGGCTACACAACACAGTAAAACCCTGTCTTGGGGGTACAATGGGTGGGAATTTGACAAAATCTAGTATCTAATAGCATTAAATTCAGCATCTAGTATCCAACAAAAAAATTAACAGACATATAAAGAAGCATGAAAATTGTATAGACCTTTTATTCCTGAGACAGGGCATCTCTATGTAGCCCTGGCTGTCCTGGGATTCCTCTCTAGACCAGACTGCCTCTGGCTTCTGAGTGCTGAGAGAAAGGTGTGCCTGGCCAACTGTGAACTCTGAAAAGTTGGAATGTTTCAGATTGTGATGCTGATATTAATATGAGATTTTGGAAAGAATGAAGAAAGGCCTTAGTAAGTGATATATTTGTGTGTCATGTTGACATACTGTCCTGGCTAGTAACTGGGGAAAAATAAATTAGAATCATTCTAAAGTTTTTTTCATATTCTTTCCATTGGCAGAAATACATTCATTTCACATATCTCAGACTGGCCTTGAATTTGCTGTATAGCTGAGGGTGACCCTGAACTTCTGTCTATACCTCCTGAGTATTGGGATTATATTATGCTCCACAGTGCCTGGTTTCTCTGGTGCTGGGCTCCTCCTGCTAGGAACTCAGGATTCCTGCATTCAGCAAGCATCCTACAAATTATACTCCCTTCCCAGTCCTTAAAAGGACTTTTTCCTAGATGCTAAGGAAAGGAGTGTAAGTTGTTAAAAATCCTGCGGCGTAGTTGGACACTGTCTCCAGAGGTTAAATGCACATATTTTTGAAGCTTTGGTACAGTTCCCATTTCTATGTGTACAACAGGAGAATTGTATATAAACATGTAGAGCAGTATTGTTCACATTGCTAGCTAAACTCCCAGACAACCCAAATGCCATCTGTGAGAGAAGAAATAAAACAAAAAGAACCATGGTTGGTGAGATGGCTCAGCAGGTAAAGGCCACCTAACCTGAAAACCTGATGACCCACGTGACTTTAGATGACTGTGACTTTGCTGTTCTTCTGTCTCATCAGGTGTACAATGTTTACATGGCCGGGCGGCAGCTGTGTTCTAAGCGGTACCGGGAATTTGCCATCCTGCACCAAAACCTGAAAAGAGAGTTTGCCAACTTCACATTTCCTCGACTTCCAGGAAAGTGGCCATTCTCATTATCAGAACAACAGCTAGATGCCCGGCGTCGGGGACTGGAAGAATATCTAGAAAAGGGTAAGCCAGACTTGATTTCTTAGTAGGTAAGGGTATTTGTCATCAAATCTAACGACCTGAGTTCAGTCTCCAAGACCCACGTGGCAGAAGGAGAGAACCAGTTCACACAGGTCGTCCTCCTCTGACCATCACTCCTTTGCAGTGGTAGGTATGTGTCCCACCCAAATAAATAAATTAAGTTTTAAAAATGTTTAAAAGGGGAAGGGGATAGCACACACCTTTAATCCCACCACTTGGGAGACAGAAGCATATGGATCTCTGTGAGTTTGAGGCCATCCTGGTCTACAGAGCTAGTTCCAGGACAGCGAGGACTACACAGTGAAACCCTGTCTAAAAGACCCCCCCCCAAAAAAAAAAGTAAACTAGTCCATTAAACTTTACTATGCTAAGTGGGCATTGCTTCTGATCCCTAAATTGCATACCTGTTTTTCCTAAAAACCAGTAGTGTAAGTTATGTTTTAGATGAGAAGTAGTAAATGACCTCGGCTCTGAAGGCCAGGCCAGAATGTTCTCTACGGTAATAGTGCTCTGCTTTGCTAGCTTTCAGAGAAACTTCCTAACAGAAAAATGAATGTTTTTGGTAGTCCTTGGTGGACTTTTATTTAAAGGGTTATATTTACCTATAAATACATATTATGCTGCATTGATAAGATTCTTGGCTCATAGCACTGTCGTATATAAAAATTCCTTTCATAGCTATAAAGGTTTACTCAACTGTTGGCCATCTAAAGTCTCCTTGTTCTCAGCAGCCTAAAGGTAGAATTAATGAAACTTTGAAATGATAATGTGGGTTTCTGAGGATGTAGATACTCAAATCTGTGTTTCTCTAGAAAGGCAAAGAAATGACACAGATCTGAGTAAGATAACCTCGTGGTTGTGAGGAGAGACTCACTGTTTTATCACAGCTGATTAGCTTGCTAGCTGTGTGTCTTAGTCACTGTTCTACTACTGTGAGCAGACACCCTGACCAAGACAGTTTATAGAAGAAAGCAGTGAATTGGGGGTTTTCTTACCGTTTCAGAGGGTAAGTCATGGCCGTCATCGTGGCTGGAGCATAGTAGCAGGCAAACAGGCAGTCAGGCATGGCACTGGAGCCAGAGCTGGGACTCAGAGAACTTACACTTCATCCACAAGAGAGGCATAAGCTATAGAAACCTCAAAGCCAGTGTCACACTTCCTCCAGCAAGGCCACTCTTCCCAGTTCCCACCAAGCAGTTCCAACAACTGAGAACGAAGCATTCAAACACATGAGCCTATGGGAGCCATTCTCATTCAGACCACCACACTGTGCAACGGGTTCTTTAGAATATTAGTTTATTAGTTTGAAAGAGTAATGTGTAAAGACTAATTCAGTTTGAAATTAAAACAAAACAATACCCTGACAAAATTAACTCTGACAGTGAACCTTATTCCTGAAGAACTATTTCCCACATTGAAGTGGTGGGACATCCGCATCTGCTTTCCTACTCTAAACACGCCGTGTGCATGTTAGATAGGGTACTTTAAACCGTGCCATAAAGTCCTCAGTGTTGTTTATCATCCTGCAATGGTGGGTACCTTTCTTCGATTAGACAACTAGTTACTTATTACCTGCTTCTCTCCTTCCCTTCCTTTCTTTTCACTTCCTCTCCCTGTTGTCTTGCTCTGTGTGCCCCTCTGTCTTTCTGTCTTCCTTAGATCACTTTGTAGGTGAAGTTAGGTGCTCTGTTGCACTCAAGTCCTTGGTTTACCTGTCCCGTTTCCAAAGTGATGTTAGATGTTCTCTGACTTGCTGTTCATAGAACAAATAAATGTTTTTCCTTTGCATTTTAATTTGATATTTGGTTTATTCTTACCTGACTTTTTTCTTTCTTCCATTGCCTTTTTCCCCTATGTACTTAAAATTTAAATGTGCTATATATTTTTGTATTTAACATCTTTAGCAAACTACATCTTTATATTTCCTTTTATTGTACTGTTCTATATCATTTAGGTGAATTGTTTGTCGTGCCTTAGGGTTGCATATGCTAAGGATACATATACTAGGTTATAGTTGCCTATTCCCAATGGTTTAAACATTTTCTGTGTACTCTGTGTTACAAGGTCTTGCTGTGGTTCAGTTGACCTTGAACTTGCAGTGAACCTTTTGCTTCAGCCTCCCAAGTACAGTTTAATGTAAACCTTGATATATTCTTGATTTAGGGCCTGATGCTAGCTACTGTTTTTGTTTCCTTCAGTGTGTTCAATCCGAGTCATTGGTGAGAGCGACATCATGCAGGAGTTCCTGTCAGAATCTGATGAGGTAGGTGAACACCCGCTGCACTAATAATTCTCTGCTTAACTTTATTATGTGGGCATAAATGTAGGTACTGTTTGTGGGGTAAGTTGCAATTGACTTTCTAAACAACTGTATTTCTTCTCTCTCTTTCTTTCTTTCTTTCCTTCCTTCCTTCCTTCCTTCCTTCCTTCCTTCCTTCCTTCCTTCCTTCCTTCCTTCCTTCCTTCCTTCCTTCTTTCCCTCCCTCCCTCCCTCTCTCCCTCCTTCCCTCCCTCCCTCCCTCCTTCCTTCCTTCCTTCTTTCTTTTTCTTTCTTTCTGTTTTTCGAGACAGAGTTTCTCTGTGGCTTTGGAGCCTGTCCTGGAACTAGCTCTTGTAGGCCAGGCTGGTCTCGAACTCACAGAGATCCGCCTGCCTCTGCCTCCCGAGTGCTGGGATTAAAGACGTGCGCCACCACTGCCCGGCTTCGCGCACCGCCGCCCGACTTCTTCCATTTCTTGTTCATATATCTCTACCTTTTAAAACCTAGAGCCAGGTTTACCTTCTCTTCTTTTTGTTTTAATTGTTTCTTTTTAGTTATTCTATAAAATAATAAATTCCATCATGGTATTTTCAAATACCATTTTCAAATGCACATGCACACACCTTTGTATTCTGTCCATGTTCACCCTCATTGTGTTTTCCTTGTCCTTTCCTCCTCCAGATAGTCCCCTCCTGCCTTTGTTTTTCATTTTTATTTATGCATTTGAGTCTGCAGATGAGAGAAAAATGTGTTGCAGTCTTTTTTCCCCTACTGCATCATTTTCTTTTGTTCCCCTCCTTCTTTCCTCTATGTCCATGTCCTGCACACATGTTAAGCTATGAGAGAAAGCATGCAGTGCTTGTCTTCTGAGTCTGGTTGACTTTGAACAGGATGGTCTCCAACTCCACCCATTTTCCTGGGAGTCTCTGTCTTCCTGGAGCTAGAAGATATTTGCTTCTTTTCTCTGCATGTCTACCTATATCTCTCTTTGCTGTTTTTGAAGTTATTTTTGTAAAAGTTTTTTTTTTTTTTTTTTTTTTTTGGTTTTCAAGACAGGGTTTCTCTGTGGCTTTGGAGCCTGTCCTGGAACTAGCTCTTGTAGACCAGACTGGTCTCGAACTCACAGAGATCCGCCTGCCTCTGCCTCCCAAGTGCTGGGATTAAAGGCATGCGCCACTACCGCCCGGCCGAAAAAAACAAAATTTTATTCTTTGTAGTAACCATTTTTCTTTGTTTACAGCTAAGTTTGTAGAGGACTGTTCTATTTTGCACCATTTTCATACTTAAAATTTGAAACTTGAGGCAGGTGGTGGCTCACGCCTTTAATCCAGCACTTAGGAGGCAGAGACAGGTGAATCTCTGTGAGTTAGACGCCAGCCTGATCTACACTAGCTAGTTCCAAGTTTGAAACTTTCCCACAGTTTTCAGGATTTAGATTGAATTCCTATAAGACAGTCACAAGGCGCATCTCATCCATACCCCTGTCTGATACGTTGTTATTCCAGTACTCTGGTACTTTCTCCTTTATGGTGTATGAAACCTATGAAATATGCTTTTAACAGTTGTTTATTTATTGTGTATGTATGCATGTACACACAGTGTAGCACATACAACATGGTAGACAGCTTGGGGAACAATTGGTTCTTTCTTTCCATCATGTGGGTTTTGGGAACTGAGCTTGTCAAGTGCCTTTATCAGCTGAGCAAACCTACTGACCCTCTTCATTGCTCTGGAGTACTTTTTATTCCTTTAATCCAGGTCATTCCCTAGATTCCTTCACTTTGCCTCCATACCCGTTTTTTTGTACTGCTAATCCTTTAGAGCAGATGTGAGTCACTCCTCCCTGATCACCCTGCTCGGTCTCTGTCCTTTTCAGTTGTTTGCACCATCCCATATGCTGCTCTGTCTGTCTTTGGAGTGGAGTCTGTTCTTTGTTACTTTGACTCCTCATTCACTGTGCTCTGCAGAGGCAGTTTCTAGTCTGCCGTTTTCCCGGTCCACCTTCTCTTTGAAGTCTTTTTTTTTTCTCCGATGACACAAGTCATCAATTTTTCATCTTATCAAGAACTTCTGCAGTCATCATGTTATTGCCATCTCATTTTCTAATTTTTATACATATAATCAGTTTGTCACTTTATATTTTTAGCTTACAAGAGTGTGTGAGCTACCAGTAGGTAAGAGCTAAATCTTGATTATCCTTATATTTCCAGTGCCTTACCACAGTATCACGCATGTTGGAGGTGCTTAATAAGTGTTAATTGGATAGAAGGATGAATATGTAATATTAATGTATTGTCCATCAGTTATTTAATATGTACATATCTTGTTTTCCTGACTAGATTATAGGCTTCTTATAGAATAAGGGTATAAAAAATAATACTATCCTCCCTTTGTCCATGGTTTTACTTTGTTATCTGTGGTCAGCCATAGTCTAAGAATATAATATACAATATTTCAGAAATAAACACTTTGTAAGCTTCAAATTGTGTGGCATTCTGAGTACCATGATAAAGCTTTATGTCATTTGTGCTGTTCCATTTGGGACCTAAATGATCTTGTCCAGTATATCTCCTCTGCATATGCCACCTTTAGTCTGGTCAGTTATCAGAGTGCCTGCTCTAGTACCACACACAGTGCTTGCTATATTCAAATAATTCTTAATGATGCCCTCAATGCCTGAGAGTAAGGTTAGCAATCACATAGACCCAGGGGGAGCCATAGAGTACTTCCTCATAACAGTAAGAAAAAGAATCCTGGTAAGATTGCCAAGGTCTGTAGTAGGATTGTCCCTTCTATCTTTAAAATTATGGAAAAAGTAAATTTGGGGCTGGAGAGATGGGGCTGGTTAAGAGCACTGGCTCCTCTTCCAGAGGACCTGGGTTCAATCCCCAGCACCCACATTTTAGCTCACAACTGTCTGTAACTTCAGTTCCCCGGGATCTGACATATTCATGCCAGTGTACGTAAAATAAAGTTAAATTGAAAAAAAAGTAAATTTATGCTGGTTTGCTGGAGCACCTTAAACTATAAAAGTTACAGCTACAGTGCATGATAACTGCTTAGTGCAGACGGAAACATTGTGGGTGTCAGTACTAACCATAGCTCCTGGCATCCATTGTAGATCTTGAAACATAACCCTTGTGGGTAAGGAGGCAGCTATTGTTGTGTTTAGTGTACTTTTAGACAAAGAATAGTAATTTTTTAAGTGGTCAATGAAAATGAATTTATTCCTTCATGGTTATTTCTCAGTAATAAAAATTAAACAATTTCGGGCTGGAGAGAAGGCTTGGCAGTTGAAGTACTGACTGCTCTTTCTGAAGAGTTCAATTCCCAGCACCCACATGGCAGCTCATGACTGTGGGACTCCAGTTCCAGGGGACTGGATATCCATGGCAAAACACCAATGCACATAAAATAAAAATAAACATATATATAAAAATGGAGAGGAAAACATGACAGGATCAAAAATTTATTAGAGGCTTAGCAATGGTGGTTCATGTCTATAACCCAGCATTCTAGAGATCAAGGCAGGAAGATGGTCTTGAGTTCATGGTGAGCCTGGGCTACAAGGCAAAACTTTTTCAAAAAACAAAACAGAAAGACAAACTGTATTAGAAAAATATGTTGAGGCTAGAGAAATGGTTAGCAGTTAGGAGCCTTTGTTGCTCTTGCAGAGAACGTGGTTTCAGTTGCCAGCAACTGAATGGTGGCTCCCAGCTAATCTGTCCTCTGGTTCCAGAGGATGCAAAGATCTTCTTGACCTCTGTAAGCACTGGGCATGCACGTGGTGTGCATACATACATGTAGGCAACACCATACACATAAAATTAATCTAAAAAATATAAAAAAGAAAAATGTGTTATTATCAAAAGCCATGGGGTTTTTATGTCTGTGTGTGGTGCTAGAGCCCTAAACATTCTAGGCAAGCATTCTCTTACTGAGCTATATCCCCAGCTCTGTTTGTTTTTAATTAAGTAGAATAAGAATTGTATGGTCTTTGCTAGAAAATTGGGCATGACACTAGTTTACATCCCTAAACCTCATCCAATTTTTCCTTTTGAAGATAGTCTGATCATATCAAGGTTCAGAAAGGACACCAGCATATCCCTTAAGCAGATCTACTGCCTACTTACTCAACAGGTGTTGAGACCTCGCCTGTCTGTTGTTTCTCTCCTCTGTGGGTTCTGAAGGGTGTGACAAAGAGTGACCCAAAACATCTGGACTCCATCTAGACGTTCTCAACAGTATTCTGTGTTGAAATGGGAACATGATTTTAACTTATATAACTAAAGTTAGCTGTATGAGTTGTAAATATATTAACTTTTAAGACTTTATTTTTCCTCATTTTAATAGAATTTACTTCCTATTTCTTACATTAGATTATTATTTTGCTAGCATTGTAGCAAGGAGTGAAAATTTACTGTGCTGCAAATTTTTTCTTTCCCTTTAGAATTACAATGGTGTGTCTGATGTAGAGCTGAGAGTAGCTTTACCGGATGGAACAACAGTCACCGTCAGAGTTAAAAAGAACAGCACTACAGACCAAGTGTACCAGGTAAATTAAACCTGAGCCAGTCGGCTTGACATTGGAAGATGTGACGATAAGTAAAAAATTAAATGAGTTAATATGTACAAAATGTTCAGGGTACACTTGCTAATTCATATTGCTAATGTGAAGTAATTTTGTCCTTCTTAAAAGAAAGGTATATGAGAGCTGAGTGTATGATGCGTGCTTGTAATCCTAGCACTTGGGAGGCTAAGGCAAGAATGTTGCAAGTACTAGGATAGCCAGGACTATATAACAAAACCTTGTATTTAAAAATAAAAGGGGGGGTAGAGTAAATATCCCAGAGTGCAGGGGTTATGATTCTCTGTTGTAAAAAAACAACAACCCTCTTTAAAAAATACTGTGTGTACTAGGTGGTGGTGGCGCACACCTTTAATCCCAGCACTTGGGAGGCAGAGGCAGGCGGATCTCTGTGAGTTCCAGGCTAACCTGGTCTACAAGAGCTAGTTCCAGGACAGGCTCCAAAGCTACAGAGAAACCTGGTCTTGAAAAACCTAAAAAGAAAAAAAAAAGAAAAAGAAAAAATGCTGTATGTAGCCAGGCAGTGGTGGCGCATGCCTTTAATCCCAACCCTCAGGAGGCAAAGGCAGGCAGATCTCTTGAATTTGAGGCTAGCCTGGTCTACAGAGTGAGTTCCAGGATAGCCAGAGCTGCACTGAGAAACCCTGTCTCCAGAAAACAAAAATTAAAAAAAAAAAGTGTGTGTATGTGGTATGTTCAGGTTTGCATGTATGCATATGTGTTTGTGCATGTGTCTGCTTGTGCGTACTCGTACTTATGAAGATCAGAGGTTGACATTGTTTTCTTCCTAAATATTAGGTATCACTCTCTGTCTTATTCCTTTGAGACAGAATCTCTAGGATGGTGACCAGCAAACTCTAGCAGTCCTTCTGACTTCACCCCTGACAGTGCTGAGGTTACAATCTTGAGTGCGTATAGGTCATCTCACCCTTTTATGTGAGTGTTGGGGATTCAGACTCAGACCCTCAAGCTTATCCAGCAAGTGCCATCTCCCTAGTCCCCTCAGAGCTTGTATGTGTGTGTTATATGCTCATGCATGTGCTTGTAGAGGTGCACATGTGTGTTGTACATGTATGCATGCTTGTGGAAGCCAGATGTGCCTTCTTATGTTGCCCCCTACCTTACAGACTAATGATTTAGCTTTGATTTTGGGATTCCTTGTCTCCTCCTCCTGGGGACGTGGTTACAAGTAGCCCCTGCATTCCTGTGGGTGTGAGAGACTGAACTGTGTTTCTCACACTTGCACAGTGACTCCTTTACTCTCAGAGCCATCTTCAGCCTTGCAAAAAACTTGTTTGATATAGCATGCATTTCTCCATACGCTTCTTTTCGTGGTGTTAGGGCCTTGGGCAAGTATTCTACCACTGAACTACTCTTCCAGTTCCTTCATCAGTTATGTTACCCTTCTTTCCCTTTCCTCTGAAGGTCTCCTCCTTCTCCTCCTTCTCCTTCTTCCTTCTTCCTCCTCCTCCTCCTCCCCCTCCTCCTCCTCCCCCTCCTCCTTCCTTCTTCTTCTTCTTTTTTTTTTTTTGGCAAAATCCATAGTAGACCTGTGTCTACTCCAGCATACATCTAAAACATGCGCATTCCTTTTTTTGTTGTTGTTGGTTTTTTTGTTTTTTTGAGACAGGGTTTCTCTGTCGCTTTGGAGCCTGCACTGGAACTAGCTCTTGTAGCCCAGGCTGGTCTCGAACTCACAAAGATCCGCCTGCCTCTGCCTCCCGAGTGCTGGGATTAAAGGCGTGTGCCACCACTGCCCAGCAGGCACATTCTTTATACATAACCAATGCCATTATCAGATTTTAAAAAGGGCGCCATTTCTTATTATTAACTCCATAGTTAGAATTTTTCAGTTATCAAAAAAAAAATTTTACAGTTTGTTTGTTAAAAATCTGGTTGAAAAAGGTCCTTTTATCACATTTGGTCTTAATTTTGACTTAATATAAAGCAGTCTCCCGTCCCTGCTTTCGTGTGTATGCAGAAGTTGGGTCATTCCAAACTTACCTGCTTGTTTCCCTTTAGGTCATTTATCATGTCCTTGTAGTTCCCTGTATTTTCTATAAATAGAAATTTACTCTAGAGGCTTGATTATATTTAAGTTTTATTTTTAAATAATATATATATATGCTATAATTAGGCTATAATAATACAGTGTGTTGCTTCTCAGTAGGCACTCTCACTCTCGGTCTCGAGTTGTCCATCCAGTGGTAATGTGCTTAGTCAGTGGCTTGAAAGTTTACCTAGACTTTTCACTGCAAAGTTTCTATTGTCCATTGATAATTGTTGCCTTAATCATTAATTCCACAAATGTTGCAAAATGCTGGTTTTCAATTCCCTCATTTTTTTCATGTAACTAGAATTCTTCTGTAAGTAACTTTTCCTTATTCATTAAGGCTATTGATTCAGTCTGAAAGGCAGTTTGTGGGAAAGAAAGATTAGAAATTTAATTCTTTCCTTTATTGACAATTTTCAAAATCAAAAGAATTGATGCCTTAGTTGATTCCAGTGTTGCCTGGTGCAACAATTGTTAATAGCTTATTTTTAATTACAGGTAAGTTTCTAATTAAATGTGATTTAATAAATAGCATGTTACTATCTCTTCGATGCTCAAATGATTGCATGTTTGACCAAAGGAAGTTCCTTCATGTCTGTTGCTATGTACTTTTGGTACCATCCATTAGCTTATGGGGCATTTCATTAAAACAAGCTATCTTGGTCTCTTATCTAGACATGTCCTGGCTAGGTCTAGGGTGAGCCCTTGCTCTACCAGTCTTGTTCTCTGGTGAGAAATAGCAGTCTGGGTGTCGGGTGCTAGCACTGCTTGCAGGTCCATTTATTTGCCTGAACTTGATCAAGATTTTCAGGGAGGCAGACAGATTTCTGGTTATCAGTGATTATACAAAGCACTCCTTTATATCAAACAAAAATAAATATATCCTTCATTTAATCATCTGCAATATACCTTGGCAATTGACTGTAGGACTACAGCCATCTTTGAAATTTTATAGTAATGGAATAACTGAAAAAAGTTTGTTTTTACCTTTTTTCTTTTTCTTTTTTGGTTTTTCAGACAAGATTTCTCTGTGTAATAGCCTTGACTGTCCTGGAACTCACTGTGTAGACCAGGCTGGCCTCAAACGCACAGAGATCCACCTGCCTCTGCCTCCTGCGTATTGGGATTAAAGGCGTGCACCACCACCTGGCCTGTTCTCTACTTTTTTTAATGTTTCTTTAGAAAAACTTAGGATATTTTGTTGTTTAATTTTTTATATGTTTGTATATATCTGTGAATGTATATGTAAATATTGTGTGTAGTTATCTGGAAAGGCCAGCAGAGAACATTGGGTACCCTGGAACTGGAGTTCCAGTGTGGGTGCTTGGAAATAAACTCACGTCTTCTTTATAAGTGCAGCAAGTGTTCTCACCTGCTGGACCATCTCTCCAGCCTGGACCTAGGGTACTTTTTTAATACTGTCCCTTCTCCATCATATTACTGAAACTTGTAGATAGGAGCCATTTTGTAAACCCTACTTGAGAGTATTCTAGTTTTGATCAGTGCAGTATAGAAGGTTGATTTCGAATACCTGTAATTTCCGGTTCCTATACAATATCAGATGAAGCTAGTCTGGGTGTGTGAATAGATATAGGAAGAAGGGATACAGTCTTCTTATTTGGTTCAGTCTTCCAACATCTTCTAGCTGTTTAGTGAGTACCTTGCCTATATGGAGAGTGCTCTTAAAAACTGATTTTGTGGGCTCGAGAGATGACTCAGAGGTTAAGAGCACTGCCTGCTCTCCCAAAGGTCCTGAGTTCAATTCCCAGCAACCACATGGTGGCTCACAACCATCTGTAATGAGGTCTGGTGCCCTCTTCTGGCCTGCAGGCATACACACATACAGAATATTGTATACATAATAAATAAATATTTTTAAAAAACTGATTTTGTTACTACTGTTTTCTGCTGTGTGCTTTTTTATGTTACATATATGTAATTTCATTTTGATTTATTTACACATGAAATCTTTCAGTTTCTCATTTGTCATGTTAGGCTCTTAGTTTTCAGAGAGGATTGGTTCTTGTGAATATGGTGCTTGTCAACATTTTCTGACTTTCATGGATATTAGTGACTATAATTCTTAGGAAAGCTAGGTGTCCCCAGTTTATAATATAGATCATCTGAAAAATAGAAATAATTTCTGAATTCTGAATAGAATTGACAGCGTTTTAAGCCCAAGAATTAAGCACAGAAATACACATATATATATAGATCCAAGTACTTTGGAGGCTGAGGCAGGAGAATCCCTTGAATCTAGGAGTTCAAGGCCATCGTAGACAACATTGTGAGATCCTATCTCTAAAACAAAAAAGTAAGAGTCAACAGTTGGCAGATCTGGAGAGATGGCTTAGCAGCCAGCACTTTGGCTGCTCATCCAGAGGGCTCAGGTTTGGTTCCCATCATCCACATGGCTGTTGATAACTGCCTATAACTACATTCTTTGTGATTCTACATCTTCTGGCTTTCATGGGCACCAGTCACACAGATACACATGCAGGCAAAACACTCATACACATAAAATAAAATAAAATTAATTAAATAATCAAAGGTTGAGATCTTGTGTGTTAACAACCTATAGTAAAGTAAGCTGAGTCTGTGAAACTAGGTATCAGGTATGGTGAGATGACTCAGTGGGTAAAGTCTTTTTCCTCTAAGCCTGATAGCTGAGTCAAATCCTTAGAAGAGAGCTGATTCTTGCACATTGTTCTCTGACCTCCACATGGGCTCATCTCCACCATCCTCATATACAGAGACATACACACACAAACAGTAAAGTAAATATTTTGTAAAAATTGCTTTCATTTTATGATCTGTCTTATCAAGTATACTTTGTTGTTGTTGTTGTTGTGATTTTTTTTTATTTTTTTATTTATTTTTTTTTTCCGAGACACGGTTTCTCTGTAGCTTTGGAGCCTGTCCTGGAACTAGCTCTTGTAGACCAGGCTGGTCTCGAACTCACAGAGATCTGCCTACCCAACACAGGAGTGCCCTAAGGAAAGAAAAAGATTAAAAGAAGTAAAAGGAACTCGGCAAACAAGAATCCCGCCTGTTTACCAAAAACATCACCTCTAGCATAAAAAGTATTAGAGGCACTGCCTGCCCAGTGACAAAATTAAATGGCCGCGGTATCCTGACCATGCAAAGGTAGCATAATCACTTGTTCCTTAATTGGGGACTGGAATGTCTGCCTCCCAAATGCTGGGACCACCCCAAGTATACTTCTTTAAGTGATATAAAGCACCTTTGTTGGGACTGGAGAGATAACTCAGTTCTAAGCTATCCATTGTCTTTTCTGGTTTCTGTGGGCATCCAAATATATGTGGCATTCATTCACACAGATACGCACACATACACATTAGTAAAAATAAGTTCAAAAAATACCTTTGTGGGATTAATTCATATTTGAGAAAGGAACTTTGGCACCACGAACGAAATATTTTCAGCTTGTGTTGGAGATGCTCACAAGAGGACAGCTATATTTGGGTTCGTGTGCATGTATACATGTGCAGCTTAGGGAAAGCTGTGGGCCATGTAGTTTTTTTGAAGCCAGGATGCAGAGTGTTTCCCTTTCCCCTTCTCATACATATACCTGCTCCATAGCATTGTCTGAACTTACTTTTCCTGACATAATTCTCTCATGTTAAACTTCAGGCTATTGCAGCAAAGGTTGGCATGGACAGTACAACAGTGAATTACTTTGCCTTATTTGAAGTGATCAATCACTCCTTTGGTAAGTGCTAATGGCTGTTACTGTATTTTGTTTGGGGGTGTTTTATTCTAATACTCTTAGACAGAAACTGCTTTGCCAAAGGAGAGCTTTAGGACTCATTATTTGCCTTCAGCAAGCAGACTCGGCAGATCTTGTAAAGAATTTCTGATCCCTGTCTATCCATCATCTTCATTTGTCAGTAGACAGCAACTTTGATTCCAAGGGAGCAGCCATATTCTTATTATTTTTCTTACTCTCAGTGGCCTAATACACAGATATAAATCGTATTATAAAGAATTGGTAAGATGCCAGTATGCTTAGATTGTAATTTTATCCTTGCTAAGCTTTAGCCTCGCTCTCTGTAAAGGAGAAATATAGCAAGAACCATTTTTTGCAGTGTTAGCCAAGAAAGGGCTTAGCAAGCAAGTGTAGGGGTTAGGAGTAGTGAACTGAGGGTGGTGGAACACGCCACCCGTGGTCCCAGGCCGGGGAGCCAGGCTCTTCGGACGCTACTCAGAGGATGCCTGGACTGTGTAAATGCCTTGGGGCTTGGGAGTGGATGAGAAAGAAGTACTTTTTCGTTCTGCATGAATAAATGCAGTACATTGAGCATGGCCATTGGAGAGACTCCAGATACCCAATAACTAGGTGAGAGGAGAGGCTGCTCTGAAGATGTTTGGTGGACTTAGCATGTCCACTTTGATGTTTGTAACTGAGCAGTTCATAGATCAAGCATTTTAACTGAATTTGGAGTTGGCATCCTTTGCAATCATGTTATCTGAAAGACTTGTCATTCAAGCAATAGATTTCAGGCATTTGCTTCACTGGCCAGAGTCTTATTTAGAAAGGGTAGATTTGGCTGGATATGCAGTTATCATGTGTTCCTGAGGTAAAGAGTTTCTTGATGAATTTGAGCTGACGCTGAAAATAATGGCAGCTACTATGTTAGTCTACCTTGTACAGCTCTACTTGGGGCTCCTAAATATCTCTCTACTTGCTTTATTTTGTCTTCTTCAGTACGTAAGCTGGCACCTAATGAATTTCCTCATAAACTCTACGTCCAGAATTACACGTCAGCGGTGCCCGGCACCTGCCTGACTGTCCGCAAGTGGCTCTTTACCACAGAAGAAGAGGTCCTCTTAAATGACAATGACCTTGCTGTTACATACTTCTTTCATCAGGTGGGTAAATAAGTCTTCCTCCTTTGTCTGTTGGTAGATAGCTGGTAATTTGACAGTTCAGAGTGAATCCTTGAGTCTGTGTGACATTTAAAATACAGTGTATCTTGTTTCATAGGAGATAAAGGCTCACGCTGTGCCAGAGTGTTTAAAAAGTTCACAGTTTTTAATCAATAAAATGAGTTCAGGGTTTTTAAAGCAGTATTATAGATGCTGTGTCTGGGAAAAGCAAAATATCTGTTTGTTTGTTTTTTTTTTTT
>JAQHUG010000385.1:1090324-1128481 GCA_028555095.1 Dicrostonyx torquatus | reverse complement strand
TTTGGAGCCTGTCCTGGAACTAGCTCTTGTAGACCAGGCTGGTCTCGAACTCACAGAGATCCGCCTGCCTCTGCCTCCTGAGTGCTGGGATTAAAGGCGTGCGCCACCACCACCCAGCGTTATTAATTCTTATAGCTTATATTAAACCATTATTCTTATCTATGTTAGCCACATGGCTCAGTATCTATTTCAGCGTGGCAATCACATTTTCCTTCTTCTGTGGTTGGGACAGTACTGGGGAGGAATGGGCTCCTTCCTTCCCAGAATTCTCCTGTTCTCATAGACCCGCCTCTACTTCCTGTCCGGTTGTCCTGTCTATACTTCCTGCCTGGCTACTGGCCAAGCAGCGTTTATTTAAAACATAATTGACAGAATATAAACAATTGTCCCACACCAGTGTCGACTTCTTTTTGTGAAAGAACATGCAGAACTCATCTTCAGATTCTGTGACACCTACCTGCATTACAGGTTCTGAAGCACCCTTGAGCAGAATAGCTGTGTGTTGAGCCTGTCAGCATTTCTAATGACTGTGTTAGGAGTATGGCTTGGATTGGATGTTGGGAGCCTGGGTTCATGGCGTTCTTTTTCCTTTACCATTTTATCCTAAGTTTTTAAGCACACAGGGAGGCTGAAAGGATGGCCCCATGTATCACCTGCTACACTGGCTGGCTGTCTTCACCTTATAACCTGCATGCTTTGTTTGGCTCTGTCTTGTACTGGAGTTTTTATTTGCTTCCCTCTCCATAATGCTGAAGGTTGAAACCAGGACTTCACATGTGTCTAGCAAGTATTCTTTCACTGAGCTAGTCTCCCAGTCCCTACTCTGGAAGTTGTTTTTGTTTTTAATGTGTGTTTGTCTGCTTGTCTGTATGTGTACCATGTGCATGCAATGCCCAAAGAATCTAGAAGAGGTTGTCATATCTTTTGGAGCTAGAGTAATAGACAGTTGTGAACCCTGCAGTGTGGGTGCTGGAAACCAGACTTTGATCCTCTGCCTGCGCAGCAACTGTTCTTAAATGCTGAGCTATCTCTCTAGCTAGCCCCCTGCTCTAGAGTTTTTAGGAGTAATTTTCAGATCTGTCATTTCATAACCATTCTTGTTTGTACCCCAAGTGGGTGTACTGCCACTCCCCGAACTCTTCAGACATTCTTGAGAGCGAAAATGATTAAGTTCTTTGGCTGATAATAATGGAGCTTTTAAAAAGATTTTTAACTACTGAGCAGTGGTGGCCCACACCTTTAATTCCGTCACTCAGGTGACAGGCAGGCAGATCTCTTATGAGGCTAGCCTGGTCGGTCCACAGAGTGAGTTCCAAGACAGCCATGGCTACACAGAGAAACTCTGTTGGGTGGTGGTGGTGCACGCCTTTAATCCCAGCACTTGGGAGGCAGAGGCAGGCGGATCTCTGTGAGTTCAAGAGCAACCTGGTTCTAGCCAGGGCTACACAAAGAAATTTGTGTTGAAAAAGAAAACAAAAGCAAAAATTTGTTAAATTATCATTTATTAATTATATAATTAGGCATCAAATTCTTCTTTTAAATATTTTATATTTGATGCTAACAAATAATATTATGACATAGGTGCTGTCATTCTTTCCACTTTATAGAGTAAGAGACTAAGGGCCTGGATTGAGTAACTTGTTTAAGGTTCTATTGCTAGGAAATAATGCAGTTCGGGTTCCATTGCAAGGTGACCTGAGCCCAGCCCAGTGACCCAGTCACTCCTTTCTCTGCTGTCTATCCCAGGCCTGTTACTGGTTATAGCTCGGAAGAGTTTGCTGCTCATTCCAAAGCACCTACCTCTTGTCATATTTACCTGTATGTAACAGGCTTTGCTCTTCTTCTCATAGTGCTGGAGCAGTAGCTAACATCTGTGTCCACGGGTACAGGAAGGACAGTAAGAAGGGCAGAGATGGATGGAGGAGTGTGATGGTGGGAAGATGAGGGGAAACAGGCTCTTCTGAACTCACCTGCCTCTGTTCTTCTTCATTGTAATTTCCCATCTTTTCATTTACTTTACTGAAGAAGAATATAAAATAGGCAGGGTGAAGCCAGGCGATGGTGGCGCACACCTTTAATCCCAGCACTCGGGAGGCAGAGGCAGGCGGATCTCTGTGAATTCTAGGCCAACCTGGTCTACAGAGTTCCAGGATAGGCTCCAAAGCTACAGAGAAACCCTTTCTTAAAAAATAAAGAAACAAAACAAAAAAGTAGGCAGGATGTGATCCCTTTCTCTCTGGACCCCTAAGCCCCTAATAGCAGTGCAGTGGGTTAAGTGTCAGTTGCCAGTAGCAGAACCACAGATGGCCTAGTGTCCTTTGTTGTGCTTGTGTCATTTCTTGGTAAGAGAGAAGGCAACTCTCTGGTTCTCAGCTTGGAATTCCTGCTCATGTGCTGAAGTCACCTGAGGTGGTGTGCCCTGCTCTTCTGTGGCTTTCAGGTGAGGGTGTGGAAGTAATCCTGTATGCTTATTTCCTCCTTTATCTCCCTTTGTCTACTCTCTTTTATGTTCCATCCATGTGTCTTCTGTTCTTTTTTGCTCACCTTGGAATTGTAAGTTGAATCAGAGACCAGGGGTAACAGTAGTTTGGGAGCAAGGCTGAGTGAGCTTCAGAGTTCACAGCCGTCTCTGGATTAATCTTGAGAGGATCATGTATTTGCGTATTTGGGTCCAGATGCTGTACGAGGAGGCACGCGATCTTAGTTTTATCGTGCTGCTGTGATGAAATGCCCTGACAAGCAGCAGAAGGTTTATTTGAGTTTGTAGTTCAGGCTGTGGGATTTGAAACAGCTTGTCCCAGCACACCCGCACAGTCCATGACACTCGTGCCTCTGCTCAGTTCACCTTTTCCCTTTAGACAGTCTTACACCCAAAGCCAGACAGTTGTGCCACTTGCGTTTAGGCTGGTCCTCCCACATGGGTTTAATCATGTCACCCTACCCCCACCACAGACGTCTGGACAGTTCCTCACGGAGCCCCTCTCCCAGTCGGCTTTAGAATGTGTTGAGTTGGCAACTAAAACTAACTACCACACTTAGATACTTGAGACTCAGAACAACTGAGTCACTTAGGAATTAATTGATAGTGAAGAAAGGAAAGTCTAGGGATCTCGGCTAATTGTTCCATTTCTGACAAATAACCTCACTCTGGGTTCTGTAAAGTGACAAGAGAAAAAGTTGGGCTTGTTAGTTGCTTGTTGTAGTTATTAACATGTCATGAATGTGAGCTGTGTAGTAATTTAGTCTCCATCATTAAGATCGGTGTAACTTGGTTAGCAAAGATGGGTAGAAACAATTATGGAAATAGATTAGATTCCTATGCCTGAAGTGCAGTGGAGGGAGAGGACCACACTGGCTGCCGTTGGGAATTCCTTTCTGAAGCTGGTGGTCTTGACCACAGCGTCTCTCCTGTCAACTTCATTTCTCTGCCATCTTTAAGAACTGGTGTTAGTAGGGTGGCTGTAGAAGCTGAGGACGGGATAAAGGAATGCACAGAGGCCTGACCCAATGCAGGGACAAATGCGAGTCAGAAGCCAGGGCTTTGGGTAGTTTCAGTGAAATACTCTTGTCCATCCTGCCAACTCTGCTTTGTGCTTCAGTGTCTTGTGACATGGTTTTCACTTTTGTTTATTTAGTACCTCAACATGCTAAGGACTTGTGAGGGCTACAATGAAATCATCTTTCCACACTGTGCCTGTGACTCCAGGAGGAAGGGGCACGTTATCACAGCCATCAGCATCACGCACTTTAAGCTTCATGCCTGCACTGAAGAAGGGCAACTGGAGGTAGGAGTTCCCCTGGGGCTGGGCCAGGAGCTCTGTGATACTTTCTGTGTTTTAGATCCTCTTTCTGGGGCAAATGAAATCAAAACTGTGTTGATAATCAATGAATCCATATTGATCCTTATTTCACTGACTCCTTACACCAAATTATTCATAATGATTATTGTACGGTGGGGGTGTGTGTGCATGTGTGTATGTGTGTGCACATGCATGCATGTATGTGAGTGCATGCATATGTGCACCTGTATGTGTGTGAGCGTGTGTGCACACGTGTGTGTGTGTGTGCATGCACACACATGCATGTCGTGGTGCATTTGTGGAGGTGGTAAAACTACTTTGTAGAGTCTTTTTCTCTTTTTCCTTTGTCTGGGTTCTGGAGCTCAAACTCAGGTCACCTTGCCCAGCAAGCACTCATCCACTGAGCCACTGCCCCAGCCTCAGTTTCTCTTGTCCCAGCCTCACTTTCCCTGAAGCACTAGTGTCTCTTTGTCAGAGTCCCTTTGCCTCAGCTAGTCTGTAGCCCTTACTCTGATGTTCTTGGCTGTCTAGAACCAGGTAATAGCATTTGAATGGGATGAAATGCAGCGATGGGACACGGATGAAGAAGGGATGGCCTTCTGTTTTGAATATGCACGAGGAGAGAAGAAGCCTCGATGGGTTAAAATCTTCACACCATATGTGAGTGGGAGATGGGGGCACAGGGGAGACAGAGTGGGTTTTAAGTAAATCCTAATGGGAACTAAAGGGAAAATCGCATGAATCTGGGGTTCTAGGAAGCAGTGCAGTTATGATCTCAGAGAACTCTTTCTCTCCGTTTATTGTTTGTTGTTGTTGTTTGTTTGTGACAAGATCTCACTATGTAGCCATGGTTGGCCTGGGACTTGCTAATGTAGACTAGGCTGGCTTTGAGCTCAAACCCACCTGCTTCTGCCTTCCAAGTGCTGGGATTAAATATAAATGCCATCACAGCCTGGTTTCTCTGGAGTATTTCTTTTTTCTTTTTCTTTCTTTCTTTTTTTTTTATATATTTGTTGAGCTCTACATTTTTCTCTGCTCCCCTTCCTGCCTCTCCCCTTCCTCCTTCAGTCCTCCCTCCATGCTCTCTGGAGTATTTCTATAGCCCTGAACACATGCTTTTATTCCTTTGTTGGTAGGCATAAGATCAATGTTTTGTCCAGCTGGGATTGTGGAATTTGCATCCCTATGTAGTCACCACTAGGAGGAGCTAGAGAACAGTAGATTGCCAGGTCTGTGTTTATGGTTCACAGCAGGATTTTTTTCTGTCCTGGGTGGGTTTGGAAGGTGGGGTGATAAACTGTGGTCTTGTGTTTGGTCTTGGGCAGTGAGTATTGCTACCTTTTTTTTTTTTCCAGTTCAATTACATGCATGAATGCTTTGAGAGGGTATTCTGCGAGCTCAAGTGGAGGAAAGAGGTAATTGTAAAGAGTTCTTAAATTAATTCATTTTCTTATTTAAAATTTATAGGTCCATGACCAAATGCCGGGACCCTCACCTCCATTTCTGTCTTTCTAGGAATATTAGTTAGAGACTGATTGTCCCATGTGAGCCAGGACATTCTCCCAGCAAGGCTGGCCTCTGGATGGTGAATGGGCTATGCACAAAGCCCTGCTTCTCCCCTTGTGTAGGGGTGGACACTGGCTGCAGGCTCTCCCGTCTCTCATGGCTTCATGGACTCTCTTCTACCTGTTTGTTTGATTTTTATTGTTGTTGTTTTAATCAAATAACCCTCCATGCTGTTCCTGACCCAGGAGAGCACCTGCCCTGAGTTTTAGCTGTCTGCCTGGATAAGTCACAGTAGGGCCTTTCTTCACTAACCAAGAGCATACATGTGAGAAATTTGTCGCACTGTTGTCTATAGCATCCGAGCTGGAGCAGAATTTAGAAGACTCTGTCTAAATACTTAGCTACTTAAATTCTCAAAGAAAATCAGGAAATCAAAAGGTCCAGTCAGTCATGTGGAAGTTGATGTTCTTACTATAGTAGAAAGAACACTGGCTCTGAAAGTCACCTGGGATTTCTCCTGCTTCTTGTGTCTGTGATTTTGGGCAAAGCAACTTCCTTAGATCTGAATTGTCTCTTGTAAAACAGGAAGAATGAGCCAGGTGATGATAGTGAGAGAGAGAGTTCTCTGTGCTCAAGGAGGCTGTGGTTCTGGATGGGCTTGCTGCTCCAAATCTGTTGGAGGCTTGTCTCCAGATCTGAGGCCACACTGCTCCTCAATAACTCTTCTTTTTTTTTTCCTTTCAGAATATTTTCCAGATGGCGAGGTCACAGCAGAGGGATGTGGCCACCTAGCCTTTCTTCATCCCATCCCTTCTCCTTGCCCTCATCCTCTTGGCCCTCTTGTCTCAGACAGTAACCATTAACACAAAAGAAGAAAAAAGATCGTTATATCCCAAAGTTCTAAGCTAAATATTAATAACTCCCTGTGAACTTCCCGTCTCTGGAACTGAGCTGGTAGAGAACAGCAGGTTGATAGTGCCAGAAGTCCACTGAGACCAGACAGAAATGAGCCCAACCAACTCACCGTTTCCCCAGGCCTCATACCAACAGACTCTCCTGTACTATATTTTTAAAACTGGATCTATGAACTCCATCCGTTTGCACTGTTCAAGCATATATATGTATGTATGTAAAAAATTATATATACACAAATTAGCTGCACGTATATACATATATATTTCTTTTTAAATTTCTTATTGATGGCAGTACCTTTTTTAGCTTGTGTTTTTACACACCTTTCACTGAATTCATGACCTCTCTCTTGCTCTCTTTATTTTGAAACAAACTTTAAAAAGGAAAAAAAAAATTACAGGGAAAATACCTCTCCTCATGCAGGACTCAGAAAGTTTACAACCTGCTTGGTTTCCCCCCTTTTTTGTGTTGAGTACAGTTTCTGGCTATTGGTTTGCCATAGAGTCCGAGGAGCAAGGAATGTATGTCTTTATCTTCAAGAGGGTGCTGAGGAGGAGAAAGACTCTTTCTCAAGAGCAACTAGACTGCAGGTCTACAGGGAGTCTAAAGACCTATGGTCTCCATTCCAAGTCATTGTGACTAGTCCATTCTGCATCTCCTTCTTGTTTCTTTTGGGCCTTTTATATGCTTCCTTTCAATTGGCCCAAAACAGAGGTGAGGGTAGTGTGAGGGAGCTGTCACCATAGGAAACTTCTTCTGTGACAGGGACAGCATTAGGAACATATGGAGGAACGCAGTGCCTCATATTTATAAGGGTTTACCTCCTCCATTCTTGTCTAGTAACCACCTTTATTTTGCACCTTCCATGACTCCTTAAACAGTTTTGTGGGGAGGGAGTGACTTAGATAGACTTAGAGTCTGGGTCTCTGTCAACCAAATCATAGCCCTGTTCATGCCAGCTCAGGGCCAGGGAGAAGTGGAAATATGCTTGATTTCAGTTGGTCTCCACTCTTTACTTCAAAGGGGACTGAAGAGAAGTCTCTCAAAGAGCTCTTCATCTGGGGCTGGAATTGGGCCTCTGTTGGTAAATTGCTTGCCTGGTGTGCACAAAGCCCTAGGTTCCACCCCCAGCACCACGTAAATCTGGGTGTGGTGGTGCACACCTGTAATCTCAGCACTTAGGGAGGGAGAGCAGTCAAATCACAAGTTCAAGCCCATCCTGAGTTCAGGGTTATCCTTGATTCCATGAGACCCTGTCTCAGAAGTAGAAGAGGTCCTTGTCTGCACTTCCTAGGACCTAAGAACTACATTAGGGGCACAGGCCAGGGCTGGAACTAGGGTAATATTCTCAGACCTTGAGTTCCTACCCCGCTTTACCTTCCAAATAGAAGCCTCCATAGGCTGGCGTCCTGGACTTTATACAGCTGGAAGGCAGCCAGAATTGGGTGGTTTTGGCAGTGTTGGGTTTGGTTTAAAGCTTCATTCATACTGCTTTCATACTGGTTTTGCAGATTACTAGGAGACCACTTTTCTGTCTCTATTATTCTGGCAGCCACTTGTCCCAGGAAGGTGTGAACCTTTTGGGACAGCCTATTCCTTCCCTCTGCAAATCTGTGGGACCACGAAGTATACAGTATAAGAATGGGGAGTGTTTAAAGTTGGAGAGGGTGGTACTTGATTTGAAGGCTTTGATCCAGGATCAACTAACTCTTCCTTCTGGTTTTAATCCTGAGTCTGAGTGCCTTAAAAGTAGATGCATTAATTTCTACTCCAAGGTACTTTGGAGGTCATCTTTGTTCAAACTGTAAAAATAGCAACAGTGTGAAAGAGGCATGAAGGAGTCTACTCAACAGCCTCCTAGAGAAGAGACAGGGCTTTTTGGAGGTCTTGAAGTATGAGCCCCAAAGGTGTTAGCCTGTTAACAGAATCTGTGTAGGAGCAGCCTGCTTGAGGCAGTCTCATTGCTGCAGCAAGGAGACGGGAAGGGGGAGACCCAGAGGGCTCAGAGTGGGGCTCCAGTCATGGAGACAGAGGCCACCATGGCCAGAGACCCACAGCATTCAGCTCCTTTGCATGAAGCAGTGTTGATGTAACTCTACTCCATCTGCCCATTTCCCTGCACTTTCCTCAGTCCCTGTGTTTTGTAGTCTTGGCTTCTGCCCAGGGTGGCATCTGTCTCCCAGTCGTCTTTTGCAGTTTGTCTCTGAGAAAGGGAATCCACCTCCTCATCTTCACCCCAGCAGGATCTTCCTGGTCTCCCGTTGTCTCCTCCATATTGAGTTTCTATGAGACAAAAATTCAAAAGATTTTTATGGACCCTGAGAAACCTGACCCTGTAGGAAGCTTTCTTTGGGTAGTGCTTTGAGCTTGCTGCTCTTTGTATTTTTATCCTGGTCTCCATTTTCCTGCCCTCCCCATGCCGAGGCCTAAGCTCAGCACAGCTACAGATACATTACATTAGTGCTCAGGGCAGCTCCGAGGCCTGGACAGAGCTCTCAGGGAGGAACGAGATAAATATTCCAGCATCCTCTTGCCTGGCCCATTTAGTTTTATCCTTTAGTTACCTGGACCAGTAGCTTTTAGTTACCCATTTTATAGCTCCAACCCCAATGCTTGGAGCAGCAAAGTAGGGCACTGATAAGAGGGGACACCTCTTTCATCTCAGAATTTCCAGCTTAAGGTCCATCTCCTAGAAAGCTGCTTTCTTAATGGGACCTGCATGCATATGAGTTGACCTAAAGTCTCCCGGACTGGAGGGTCTCCCTGTCTCCTGTCCATTACTCTGTCTGGGGATGGCTTCAGCACAAGGCCACTCCTTCGCCAGTTTTGTGGGTTACTTTACCTTCATGTTGGAGGAGGGAGAGCGTGGCTGATACTCAGAACTAGTGGGAGGGAGAATGCTTCTTTAGCCCTCCACCTTGGTTTCCTCTTAATCTAACCTGAGTGCATCTGCCAGGCTCCCTTTACCTAGACAGCAGCAGCTTCAGCAGTATCTGAGGCGTACGGAAACCGGGCTCTAGGGAGGAACAAGACTGAAGAGGGGCTGCTAAACATGGGTGCCAACTTGATATCAGGCCCCCTTTTAAGCCAGTGAGCTGGGCTTCAGTTTTTCCAAGGCCATGCATCCTTTTAATTTATTGAGAGAAACTCTAATTGTATTTTCACTGCAGTATCTTGTATTTTTATTTGTGATCTATGAAATGTGAAGAGAAAATGCAGAGACCACACTGGCTCCAGTGTTTCTCCAGCCCCTGCTCTAGAGCTAACCACTCTAAGTTTGTTTGGTAATGTCACTTAGTGTAATTAATTGTAACATATTCTTTTAAATAAATTGATTTATTGATGAAACAATTCTTTGGTTTCCTAGACTACAAATCCTTTGGGTTATGTGGGAAGAACTAAGGAGGGGCCTTTGAGAGTTTGGTTGGAACGACTAGTCAGAAAATGAGAGGGAACATCTGACTGGTTTTCCCAGGTACCCAGTGAGGCAGGGAATAGAGGCAGGAAGGGACAGTTCTTTTCCCAGTGGCTCCCTCAGAAATCCCACCTGCTTCCTCAGCTCCCAGTTTGTTGAGCCCTCCTGCACAGAATCTGTGACTATTCATAGAACCCTTCACCAAGCACAAAGAAAACCTGACAGAGCCTCTGGAACATAGTATTATACCCCACCTCGCCTCCAGCATATGTGGATCTCATTTATAAGTAAACAAGAAGACATTTTTAGATCACCCCTAGCAAATGCCTAGGCAACACCAGGTCTGGGGGCTGCGTTCACTCATCTGATCATTTGCCTGAGAATAAGGGTGGTCCTGCTCTCCTTGCTCTGAGAGAGAGCCCAGGGACCAGGCCACCTCCTCCTCAGAAGAGAGCCTGCTCCTCAAAGAGCTCAGCATTTGTAATGGGTCAGACATCTGTTTTATGAATCTTCACTTCTTGATATTTTCATAACCTTTACCATTTGCTTTTCTTCCTTAGCTGACCCAAAGAGCAAGGGCCAAGTTTGATATTTGGATTTGGGGAGTGATGATATTCACAGTCTCATTCACCCAGCCACCAATGTCTAGTATTTGGAATCTGACACTGACCACTAGACATTAAATTTTTTTTTCTTTAATTAGGAGAAACCCATAGAAAGGCAGAATTATAGAATTAGAATTACAGAGGTTAAAGCCAACTCCATTAAGAAATACCATGTGTATGGGACATTGTGTGAGAAACTACAGTAGATACAGGCATGGTCATAGCCTTAAGAGGGGACAGGACAGCTCCATGATGGACAATGAAAGGTTTCAGTGCTATGAGTGTTCCAATTAAAAGCCCAGACATGGTGGTGCATGTCTATAACCTCAGGACTCAGGAAACAGGAGGATTAGGAATGCAAGACCAGCCTTAGCTACACAGCAAGTTCACGGCCAGCCCAGGCCGCATAAGACCCTGTCTCAAAATCAAGGGAAGGACCAAGATGGTTCAGTAGAGATGCTTGCTGCCAAGCCTGAAAACCTTAGTTTGATCCCTGTGTCCCACATGGGACAAGAGAAAACTTGATTTCCATGAGTGATTCTCTGCACACACATGAGTTGTATTGCATGCACATATGCAATAAATATAATAAATATTAGGACTTACAGATGAAGGCATACAGAAATCTTAATGTATTTAATGTGAAATATTTAACATGAGTAGAATTTCATCAAGCAGGTCTCAAACAGTATTGGGCTGTTAGGCATAAGACACTGCAGCAATGGAGGATGAAGAAACCTGGGGTAAAAAAAAGACCAGATTTGTCCAGAGCACAGTGAGAATACTGTTTCAGTGGAACAGAGGGTATGTACAAGAATGCAGGAGGTAAGGGTTCCCCCAACCCATTTTTACATTGTGTGTGTGGGTGCATGCATGTGCGCGTGTTGACATGCACAAATCACAGTACACGTGTGGGAGATCAGAGGGCAATTTGTGATTCTCCTTCCACTGTACAGAAGACGGGATCAATTAGGAGACTGTTATAATTATTCCATTAAGAAGCAGACACAGCTGATTGTGGTGGCGCATGCCGGTAGGATTTGCTGAAGGAGGCAGAGACAGGAGGATCACGAGTTCGAGGCCAGCCTTTGCTAGACATTCTTTAAAAAAAAAAAAAAAGAAGCAGACACAATGATAACTGAAAGGAAGAAATAGAAGGAAAAATTGGAAATGAAATCTTTCATTGTGTAATAATATTGAATTTACATGACAGGTGAGTGTGACTAGAGATGCAAGAGTTGAGCCAGGCAGGGACACCTGCAATGCTCACTCTTGGGAAGTAAAGGAAAAAAAGGAAGGAGGATTAGGAATTCAAGAGCATCTTTGGCTACATAGCAAGTTCAAGATAATGACTACATGAGCTCCCATCTCAGAAAATAAAGTGGCCTAGAGAGATGCCTTGTTGGTTAAGAGCACTGTCTGTCCTTCAGGGGGCTCAGGCTCAGTTCCCAGCACATGGAGACTCACAACTGTCTGTAACTCTAGTTCCGGACTTTCCAATCCTCTGGTTTCTTTAAGCACCAGGAAGATGTGGTGCACAGATAAACATGTGAGCACTCACATAAAAATCTTACAGTCAGGCAAGGTGGCACAAGCCTCTAATCTAGCATGCAGGGGAACAAAGAAAGGTCTGTTCCCTGAGTTTGAGACCAGCCTGGTGTATAGAGCACATTCTAGGCCAGCCAGGGCTACCCAGACAAACATTCTGTCTTGAAAAACCAAAAATCAGTCAATCAGTAAATCTCTAAAAACAACAGCAAAAAGCCCTGGACTGTGAAGGGAATGTGTTTTAGTATCAGACTATTCAGATTTGGGCAATCCAGTGTAGATGCCTAAGAGTCGTTTACATAAAATGCCTAGAGGTATTTTATGTGTATCCTGTGAGTTGGGATTAGCTGGCACTGGAGTTAGAGGCAGTTGGGAGTCATTCTGTGGGTGCTGGGACCCAGAATTGGGTCCTCTGCAAGAACACTAAGCACTTTGAGCTACCAAGCCATCTATCCAGCCCCAGTGGTCATTTCTTCCTTGTTTACTAAATAGCTTCTGGTATTCAGGGCACCTGTTTAGGGCAGTAGGGCTGTAGCAATGAAGAAGGCATATGAAAGTCACTCAGCAGACATTAGTGAACTAGAGTTGACCCTGCCCTTGGAGAACAGGTTGTATATAGATGAGCAGGTGGGGAATAGAGGCAGAGGAGCACCCTGCAGACTACTGTGGCGGGGCAGTGGGTATGGACAGTAATGATAGTGGTGGGGCCACCTAGATCTGAGTAACCTAACTGGGGCTTTGTTGTTGGTCTGACTAGAAGATGTGGGAGAAGCTGAGTGCAGTGGCCCATGCCAGTAGTCTCAGGACTTGAGAGGCTAAGGAGGGAAGACTGAGTCTGAGGCCACTGTGTCTCAACCATCCCTCCCAGAAATGGGGGGAAAGAAATGGAAAGGTTGTAATCAAGGTTTGGACATGAGTGGGTAAGTGTGGTAATGTTTACTAATAGGAAAAGTAAGGGAAAAGGTAGACCAAAACGAGTTCAGGAGAAAAGTAAGGGGTGCGTGGTAGGAGCTCTTTATGGAGAGGGAGAGGATGCAGTTCTTTGGATGGAAATTGGAGAAATAGCGAGCCATGTGGTCGTACACATGTGTGACCCCAGAACTGGGAGGTGGAGACGAGAGGAGCAGGAGCAGAAGTTCACCCGTTGACTATGCAGTGATCTGGAGACCATTCTAAGTTACGTGTCATTTAGTGGGCCACCAAGATGACTCAGTGGTCAAAAATTATCCTCTACCCACCACGTGCCTTGGTGCATGCTTGTCTGCATGCATGTGTGTGCACATTGAATAGTAAATGCTTAAAATAGAGGTTGATCCCCGTGGGAGCGGGGTGCATGCCATTAGTCCCAGCACTAGGAGGCAGCCTGGTCTTCAGAGAGTTCCAGGACAGCCACGGCTACATAAGAGGCTGGAAGGTGAGAAAGCAAAGCTTTTCTAGAACCAAGACATTGGATCAGACCTCTTCAGATTCTCCTTGAAGGGAAGCTTGGCCTTGAACGGAATTCTTGGGTCAAATACTTGAGACCCAAGAAGTAAAATGCTTACTCAAAAGGACCAGCATCGGGTAGGGACGGCTCACATGCATGCGTCCATTCCCCAGCTTTGACATTGTAGAAAGGGAAGAGGAGAATTTGAACTCATGCAGGGCTTTTCCCTGCTGTGCCCTTGTCAGCTCTAGTTTCCCTACCAGATATTTTCCTCAGTGTTGGGTTTTTGGTTCTACACTTAAACCTCTGTCTTATCTGTTAATATGCCACCTACACTCTTCTGCCTCAGCAAGTTATTAGGACACACTAGACAGTTCCTGAGGTGCTGCCACATCCACCTACAATCAGGCCAGGAGCAGGAGGGAGGGGACACAGTCACTCTGGGAGATCCTCTCATCTTGGTTCTGACTTACAGACTGTTGTAAAGCTGAGATAGCCCTGGGGGAAACTCCCAAATACTAGCTGCCAGCTCCTGTTGGCCTTATCCTGACTTCCCATTCTTGTCACCACATGCATGCGCACACAGCCCATCTCTTAAGATTTCAGGTGTCTTATTAGCTGAGCATCCTGCCTGAATCCTTACTCTAAGGCCTTGTAGTGGTTGGTCTTCATTGTCAGTTTGACTGGATTTAAAACTGACCTAAGAGAGCTTGTCTTGAGAGGATGAAAGAGAAAGGGTACCCTGGTGTGGGTGGGTGGCACCACCCCATGGAGCCACAGTCAATGAAAAAAGAAAAAAGGCATAAACCAGCCACCTCCTGCTGCCACCAACATGGGCTCTTCTGCCATGTGCACGTAAGTCTTGGCTCTTGAGTTACAGCTTGTCAGCTGTTTGGTCACAAAAGGAAGGACTATAGTAATCACCACCCTATTCTTCATCTCTACCACACTGAGACTTCCTTTTCCTTGAAGCCACACCCAAATGCATCTCCATGGTACTGTGTGTGTGTCTGTCCCAGGCTGGCCTCAGAACTCCCGAGTTCTCCACATCAAATCTCCCACGTGCTGGAATTACAGCCATGTACTTCTGTGCTCTGCCTTTTAAACTATGGGCCCTGCTAAGAGGGGAGGGGAAAGGTGGGGTTAGCTGTGAGGATTTACTCTAAGTTTCTCTTTTATCCTTATATCTCCCCCCCCCCCCCCCACACACACTTCCTTTTCTTCCTCCCTTGCTTTCTTTCTCATTATCTCTGTGTTGGTGTAGGGGCCCTGGGCACCCTTAGCAAGTGTTTTCTCACTGAGCTACATCCCCAGCCTGCAGTCACACTTCCTCTGAACAGCTCTGGCCTGAGGCCAGGTTATAACTGGATGAGGACAAGTCTGTAAGAGCCTGGGGAGAGCTGCTGCCTACCAGTGGGCCACACCACGTGATCCCTGTGAGCTAAAAGCATTCTTGAGAAAGAATCATAGGAATTGGCTTTGAGACCTGCCGGATGGAGCACTCCAGCACCCTGTTTGATACTGCTGGCGGTCTTCACCTCGGGAACAGGTGAGAAGACAGCAGCTGGACACGTGTGCAGCTTCCACAGCTTCCTCTTTTCTGGCATTGTGACTCTGGGAAAAGGAGCTAACCTTCCAAACATCTTCCCTGCCTGCTGCTAATTACCTCCTGCCCATAGGGCTGCTGAGAATGGGGACCACATGCACACAGCAATGGTAGTGTTAGTCAGCTCCTAGTGTTAGCTGAAACAAGACCCCAACCTTCAGAGAGGCCTGCTGACCAGTGCTCGCTCCTGTACTCAGCTGCAGGTCCTTCCGCTGTGTTTTACTCTGAAGAGCATTCTAGAATCAAGCCCCAAAGACAAGTGGGATAGGATTGTGAAGTTATGAGCAAGGCTTGACCTTCCTTAAAGTTCTGTATCCCTAACCCTAATCTCCCTCTCTCTTTTCCTCCCTCCCTTCCCCTCCCCAATGTGAACACCCTACTCTCAACCTTCCAAGACTCATATTGGGTGCTTTTAAACTTCTTTCTTTATTTAGACAGAAAAGACCAACTTTTCAAAAGTAAAACTCAATAAATAAATAAGTAAAGCATAGAGAATGTCAGAAATTGACTCCCTTCTTACCCTCTACCAGCCCACCCCCACCCATGTTCTTTTCCCTAAAACCTTCCTAAAGAAAATGATCAGGTAATAAACCCCTTTAACCCTCCCCACACCCTTCCTCCCAAATACCTAATTACACCCAAAGCAAAGGGAGAAATCAAGAGAGAGAAAAAAAATCCAAGGGCAACATTGTCTAAACTCCCAGAAAAAGGGATGGCAGCGCCTGGCTGGTTGGGCTGGGTGACACCCTGGTGGTCCTGGTATTCACATAGAGGCCAGCTGAGACTGTAAACATTTTAGGGATTCAGGAAAGGTCTTTTCCTCATGAAAGGAGGGTCTCTGTGACTGGCTGGCAAAGAGGCAGCCCTCAGGGCTCCCCCACACCCTCCTTTGAGGGGCTCTTTGGGGAGGCAATGAGTGTTAGGGCTAGGAGCCTGGGATTTGAAGATATCCTACCTCTAGCTGAGGGTGGAGGAAGATGTGAGAGCCAGCTTCTGAGAAGCCCCTACAGTGGGGAGGAGGCTTAGGTGAGAACTCTTGGGGGAGAGGATGCCTGGCCGCCGTCATGGGCCTGCACACACAGCTACTCCAGGCCCACTGAGGGGAGACAAGTGCGAACGGTGGGTGCAGAGGCCCGACTCCTGAGCCTTAGCAGAAGGCAGATATCCCTGGGCCTTCAAGCCTATTCCTTGCTTCCTCACAATGGCCAAAAGGGCACTGGGAAGGAAATAGGCTCTTGGAGCCAGGGAAGAAAAACCATGGCCCTTCAGAGAGGCAAGGTGGTGGGAGTGAGCCAGGTCCTGGACTCTAGGGCCATGAAGCAGCTTTTGTCCCAGAGTTCAATCAAGGCCCAGGGCAGATGTGCAGAGAAGGCCGGGGCCAGTCATGGGAAGAGAGTGCCCTTCCTCTGGTATCTCCAGACCTGTGAAGAAAGGAAATGTGGGTGAAGCACAGGGAAAATGGCTAATACTGGTCACGGGTTCCGGGAAGGGGGCGGGTGGTGGCAGGGAGTGATGGCACCTATGATGGGGCTACTTGAGAAAGGCAGGCCATCAGAAAGGCCATGTCCCAACAGAACCATCTGCTCACCTCCCCCATCCCTCCAGCTATGAGGGCATAGAGCAGGGAGAGAGAAGTGGGGAAGAAAGAGTGGAACAAAATAGAAGCTGAAGCTATTAGGAAGAAACACCAGACAGAGCTAGAGGGGAGAGCAGCAAAGGAATGAGACAAACAGGCAGGCAGAGATAACTAGAAGGAAGGAGAAGAGGGTGCACGAACAAGACAGACACCTGGAGAGGGGAGCATCCTCAGAGACTGGGGTGACCCAGGAGGGGTTTAGGGATGGAGTGACACCACTCCTAGCCCTAAGGTAGTGTTCTCATTCCTTTTTGGAAAGGAACAAAGGAAGCAAGAGAAAAATGCACAGACCACAGACCACAGTCACCAACCACTGTTGACCAAGCACATCCCGCGAGCTGCCCCCGGCCCTGAGCCTGGGCTGGGGGGCGCTTCCCTCCACAGCCCCTCCCCAGATAACAAACACTTGGCTCCAAAGACAACACGCTCGTTCCATGCAACTTACAGGGGCCCGGAGCAGGGGTCCGGGATGGGGGCTTCAGCCGACAATGGACACGAACCCTGGGCTGGGGGCCCCCAGGGTGGGGGGAGTTAAGCAGCCAGGATTGGGGGGAAAGGGGAGAAACAGAAATGTGGGTATTGTTCTTGGGTTGTGATTTTTTTTTTCAAGGTTTGGTCCAAAGGAGATTAAACAAATCAAAAGTAGCCAGGGTTCACAGCTCTGTGCCCCAAGTCTGAATGGCAGCCTCACTGAGGTGGAGGGCTCTACTCAGTACAAATCTCAGGTCGGCCTAGTCCACCTTCTCCACTAAGCCAAGCCACACCCACTCCCATCTGTATTGTGTTCTGCCCCAGAGTCCACTGCCCTGGGAAAATCACCTGTAGTTCAAGGCAACAGGACCTGAGTGTCCCCACTTCTTGGGAGACAAGGTTTCTGAACCAAGAGGCTGTATGACCCTCCAATTCTCTAAAACAGCCTCCTGGCCCCCCAAACCTACTTCACTAATTACATCCAACCCAAAGGAAAACCAGAAAGAGAAAGACACAGACACACAGACACTGACCAGACAAGACCAGATACTGTGGAAAACTCTGGGAGCAGAACCAGGTGTAGACTTGGCTCTCCCTGGAGTGGTATGTGTGTGTGTGTGTGTGTGTGTGTGTGTGTGTGTGTGTTTGCAGGAGACACAAATGACTCAGTAGCTGAGGGAGTGGCCCAGATCGCACTTCCTTTTGCCCAGCATCATGGTGGGTCGGTAGTGGAAAAAGGGTGGAGGGTTCACTTAAGGGGCCTGGCCCCAGTGTGTGGGGTCTGGAGATGAGGTCACAGGACAGCAGCACCCACCTGAAGCCCTTAATAGGGCCTGTTTGCATCCTTAGGCCGCTTTAGCTGGACTTTGAGGCGCTTCATGCCAATCTGGAAACCATTCATAGCCTGGATGGCAGCCTGGGCACTGGCCGGATTGTCGAAGCTCACAAAGCCTGAGGTGAGAAGGGCATGAGGCCGGCCTGGCCGCACAGCGCTGCCCGGCTGCGGGGCCAGGGCTACTGTTTGCTTTCCCAGCACCACCCTGCTCCTTCCGAGCATCTCCAAAACCTGGAGGCCTGCCTGACACAAAGTAGGCAGGCAGAAAGAATTGGTTTATGATAGATGAGTGAATCCAGTCCAGCCATTCACAATCTAGGATGTGCTTTCCAGTGTTCTTTGAAAGGTGGCCCCTTAGCCTGAAAGCTCTCAGAAACCTACCTTTCGAAAACCCTATAAATGGCTTTTGAAGTAAGGGTCTGAAACAGGCTTCCAACTGGAACCTATGTCCTTTTGAAATCTAGTATCCCTAGACTACATGAAATGGAGTTGGCTCATGCGTGTGCATGTATGTGTGATGTGAACACAGGCTCTCATGCCACTACACGTGTGTGTGATGTAACACAGGATCTCATGCCACTATACGTGTGTGATGTGAACATAGGATCTCATGCCACTACACGTATGTGTGCGTGTGTGTGTGATGCGAACATAGGATCTCGTGCCACTACATGTGCTCAGATTTCTGAGCTACATCTCTAGCCCCAAGATTGGTTGTTAAGGAGGAAGATGAAGCTAGGACTTTTTACAAGAGCCAGGCTTGGGTGGCAACTCTATGGGCTGGTGGATGTGTCAGAGATCGTTCTTTTGTGGTCTTGTATAATCAGGTTTTCAAATGCTGAGTTCACTGAGACCCTAAATGCCTCCAAATGTGGCAAACTTTGTTCTAAGTTAGAGTTCAAACAAAAATGTCCATGGGGTCTTTTGGATCATCATGTTCTTACCAAAACATTTGCTCTGGTTGGTGGCCCGGTCAACAAAGACTTTGGCTGAGATGACATGACCAAAAGGGACAAACATCTGGAGGATCTCTGAGTCCGTGAACTCCTGGGGCAGGTGGTAGATGAAGATGTTGCAGCCATCAGGGCCTGGGTGGCAGCAGAAATAGAAGGGATAGCTCAGAGACTGGGAAATGCAGACTGGATCATCAGAGGTGGGGGCGGGCAGCTGCAGAGAGCAGCTGCCGATCCAGGCCCCCGGCAGTGTGGGACCAGGGTCCCCATTCCTTCCATCCTCACACATAGGGCCAGAGCTGAGTTTGGCCATCGGGAGTACCCAAGCCCACAACATGGGTGGTTCACAGCTATCAGGCCCCTGCCCCTGGCTGGCACCTTCCCGTTGTTGCTGTTGCTGCTGCTGCTGTTGCTGAGGTGGTGGGGGGGGCTGCTGGGCGACCAGGGCTGGAGGCTGCGGGAATGCAGGTGCAACCAGGCTGTAGGCTGCAGGATAGGCTGCTAGGGTAGTGAAAACAGGAAAAGCAAATGGGGTTCCCCCGACCCCTCACAGCCAGCCTTGTCTCCCTCCCCAGCCCAGTCCAGTGGAATCCACAAGACTGAGAGTGTCAGGGAAGGGGCTTCCTCAGATCAAGTCCTGGGGTGCTTCCTCAAGCATCCACTCTCACAGGCATAGCTTGTCAGGAAAGCCTGAGGGCGTGGTTGGCAGAGAGCCTCGAAGGAGGCTGTCCCTCCCACCTGCACATGCGCAGGCCTGGGCCAGCATCCTCACCTGTATAGTGCTGCATTCCCGCATAGGCCTGCTGGAGAGGGTCCACAGGGGCAGCAGGGCTCTGAGCTGAGGGGAGCACCACAAGCCATGAGTGGGTCTGGGATGGGACATGATGGGAACCCTACCAGCATCCCTCTCAGCCGACAGAGCCTCATGGGGTAAGGGTGAGGGGTGAGATGAGAAGGGGAGATGCTTATGGCAGTAGGAAAAGGGAAAGAGCCCAGTGTCAGGCAGACAGGTCTATGACTGACTATGGCCAAATTGCTCTACCTGTCTGAGCCTCAGCTGCCCTAGCCAAGAACGCAAAGAATGCCAGGTAGAGTAAGTAGCACATGACTTTAATCCCAGTACTTGGGAGGCAGAGGCAGGCAAATCTTTGTGAGTTCCAAGCTAGCCTGGCTACATAATGACTTCTGGGAAAGCCTGGGCCACACAGAGAGACCCTGTTTTAAAAAAACTAAAAAAAAAGAAAAGAACCCAAGGAGCACTTCTGCCCAGGAAGAGCAAGGAAAGCGCCTTAAGCCCTGAGGTAGGAGAGGGAAGGTGTGTCATGGCTGCCAGCATGGGAATGGTGGCCTGGATGGCTGATGGAGCAAGGTGGGCAGGCAAAGAGCCCCACCTGGGTAAGGGTGAACCCCGTTGGGATACAGAGCATCAGGAGCAGGCTGCCCTGTGGGCTGGGTGGGCACCGGGCTGTAGCCGTTGACGCCCAAGGCAGCAGGGATGGCAGAAACGGGCGTGGCAGCAATGGCAGGAGGGGTGCTGGTTCCTAGGAAGGAGAAAATGATAGCGACAGAGCAGAGACAGGCACAGATGTAGAGAACCAGCTGGCACATCTGGGGGCAGAGTGGAGCAAGCGGCCATTCTCTGACCTCAGCACCTCTTGGACCCCATGGCTTCCCCTGCTCACGGCCATGCTATCATTACCTGCCCGGCTGTGTTTGTCCCTAGCCCTACTTGCTTAGCATAGGCCTTACCTGAGGATGGAGTGATAGGGGTGGCGATGAGGCCATTGGCATTGATGGCAGCCATGTGCTGCATCTGTACGGCAGCCATGGTGGCCATAGGGCTGAGGTAGGCACTGTGAGCTGCTACCAGCGCTGCCTGCTGCTGCATCAGCTGTGGGATGGGGAGAGGAGAGTAGGGCTAGGCCCCCAGCACTGCTGTCCACCTCCCTCCCGAGCCCTGCTTTGGTGTTTGGAGGGTGAGCCATGAAGGGACACGGAGATGAGCAGGATGGAGCTAGCACTGGGGATGGGGGGACATGCTTACGGCCTGGGTGTAGGCGCTGTAGGCTCCAAACTGGAGGGCGATAGGGCTGAACATGCCCAGCTGGGTAGCCACCTGCTGCATTCGGCGGAGACCCCGCTCCTTCTCTGTGTCAGCAAACTTTACCACCAGGCTGGATGAGGCACCCTGGGCATGGGCCCATGTGTCACGGGCAGAGTCAACATCTGCTCCCTAGGGCCTCAGAGCCTGGTCGTAGGCCTCTTTGGGAGCACAGCCGTCACAATGCCCAGCCCACATGGGGAGATCCTAATCCCACCATCTCCCTGCACTGGCTGTGTAAAAGGTTAGTAGAATTGAGGAGTGTGAGGTTAAATGCTCAGACTGGACGGGTCTGTGGGGATGGAGAGGACAGCGCCGAGAGGCACCCATGCTGCCAGCCCACAGTGGATTAGCTGAGGGGAGTTAATCTGACAGCTGCGTCATCTCCCTGCTGTGACTCCAGCCCCACACCCCAGGGGTCTCAGAGTGCTCGGTGATGCCACTTTCATGCTAGCCTGAGCCAAATCGAATTCCAATCGGGACATTTGCAAGGATTGTCACAGAGTCCTAGACTCTCTGAGCTGAAAGGTCCAGGGTTCAGTTCTATCAGATGCTGAGTCCTCTTCCTGTTCCTGTTCGATGCCCACCCTGCGTCCGCTAGAGCCTTGAGTTGTGGGAAGTCCCACATCCTGTGGAAGCACCTAGTTAGTTCCAGCTGGGAACTCCTGCTAGCACTCAAGTGACCCAACGCTGGCACTCAGGAACAGCAGTATCAGTGTGTGCTGGGCAGGTGGCGCCTCTAAGCAAGGGTTCTGACATCCCAGGGAGTGAGACTGGGGTCAGGGGAGGGTAGAGAAGAGATGTGAGATAAGACTGAGGAACGGAGGAGGCTGGGGGAGAGTAAGGGATGAGTAGGTATAGGGTGTAATATTTAATTCATTGATTCTTTTGCAAAAACTTAAAAATAATAAATTAGAAGTCCTATCTTAAATAGAATCTTGCTCTATGCTAGGGCCTGGTGGGTGGGCCAGTAAGGAAACTAAGAGGGAGAAGAGTGGGGCTCACCGGCAGAGTCCGGCTGCTATGGAGGGTGTTGATGGCTGCCTGGGCCTCGGCGTGAGTCTGGAACTTCACGAAGGCACAGCCTGGGGTGAATGAACGTTGGGGTGGAGAAGAGGGTGAATGCCTACCTCTGGGTGTCCTCTGGGGTTCCATGGGCAAGGGGAGCTGTAGGAGGGCTACCTTTGCTGGTCCCATCTGGCCCCCGAAGCACAGTGCACTCGTCTATGGTCCCAAATGGTTCAAACATCTTCCGGACATCCTCATCTGTCTGCTGCTTTCCTAGCATCCCCACAAAGAGCTTCCGGTCTTCTGGGGGGCGGGGCATAGGAGAGGAGTAATGTTCAGGACCTCCTGACCACTCTCCCAGCCTTTCACCTTCTATGTGTACCTGTTGCTCCTGACAAGACTTCCCCCTTCCTGGGAGACAATAACTCTAGGTGTAAAGGAGTGATAGCTGAAAATTGCAGTTCAGTAATGGGCATGACTCTCATCTCAGGTCAAGAAGGACTTGAACCTTGGCCTCATTTTTGTCATCTCTGCGAAGGGGTCAGATCTCGCCTTCTACCACACACTCGCCCATCCCTTAACCCCAGCCTGAGACAATTCTCCAGTACCATCAGGCTTCCTTCCTTAAGAGAGGCCACCCTTCATCTCTCTCAAACCCTGGGCCTGGGGTAAGAGGAAAGGGGCTGAATCCAAAGTCATAGAACCTACCTCCTCGACTCTCGCTGTCGGCCGGCTTGACCTGGATCGGCCTGTTCATCTATCGGAGAGAAAAGAAGGAAGCTGGCAGGACCTCCTTGGAACATCCAAGAGCCCTCCCCAGCTGAGATGGCCAGAGACTGATGGGAACAAAGTTGCCTCAGCCCTCTAAGATGATGGGAAGGAAAGGGCAGGGCTTGTCTAGAGTTCAGACCTGAAAGGATTAAAGGTACTGAGGAGAGGGGATGTGTTGGAAGATGCTCATGGGGTGCAGCTCTGGGCTCAGGTTGGCCTCAGAATGCCTGGGCCACCCATAGGTGTTGCTCTCTTAGATGAGAAATGCCCATCCATAGGACCCAGCTCTTAAGTCAGAGCTCAACCAAGGGACTGATCAACCAGAGCTGCCTCCATCTGCAAAGTACGGGCAAACAGAGGCTATCCCATGGAGAACCCCCAAGGAGGGATGAGGGAGACCCCCACAGAGGCCTAGAATTCCTTCTAACCACTGGAGGTGTGTCTGCCTCTCTTTCTGCTCCCCTACACCCCTTGACCCCAGGGGGAAGGCACTCGGGCAGCACAAAGGGAGCAGATGCCCAGTCTCCGTGGCAACGGGAGAATGCACACCATGGCAACCGCCCACTCAGCCTGATTTATCCGTCCCCGTCGCCCTGGCGACCATGGTGATGTCATCACTTCTGCTTCTCCACACACACCCAGAGAAGGACTGGAGGGGGTGGTGGGAACAGGGTATGCTGGGGGCGGAGGATTGGGGAGGGGCTGGGAGGTGGGGGAGGGGCCCAGGAAAGCGTCCTGGTCCTGGAGGGAGGTGAATGGAGTGAGCCCTGCCTGGGCCATACTGCTTGTTCTCCTGCCTTCCTCCCCAGAACCTTCATGGTCTGAAGAGCTGAGAAAGTGCTGAAGGAGCAGAGGCTCTGTGCTCCTTTTAATCCTCCCTGGCTCGCTGGTACTCCAGAGCTCTACCTTCTCCCCGACACCCACAGTATCACCCTTTGTTCAGTCTTCAGTGTGGGTAGAAAAATTCCTACTTCTATTCCCCGTGTCTTGTTTGGTGAGTGGACTTGGGAAACTCCCACAGGTTGATTTCCTTAACCAAGATGGCGAGTGTGGTAGTGGCTGGAAAGTGAAAGCTCTGAATTTCTTTCACTAGTGAGGACTTGACTGCTAAGGTCACATCCAGTCCCCTCACTCAGGTGGTGGCAAGACAGTCTTAACTCCAGAGACCAAAAGTCTAAGATGAAGCATCATTTACATGCTAAGAGTGAGGCTAAGGGTAGGCTAACGAAAGTCATTTAAGTGAGAGGAGACCTAGGTCCTAGGAGCCCTGCCTTTCACTAGGAGCCATGGCTAAGTCATTTCTTTCCACTGGGCTTCAACTTCCTCAAGAAGACAGACCAGGAATTCTGTAGTCAGGTGCTCCTTATCTTTGGTCCTCTAGCATTTGGAGACCTTGAGTGATTGAAATTAACAAGGAGAAATACAAAAATACAACTGGCCAGACTCTGCCAGCCAGGTGTTCACAGCCTCAGATCAAACCTAAGACTCATCTTCAATGACATTCCTGCTCCAGCCTTCCCTCCCCCAAATCCCTGGGTCTATGAGCAGCTGGTGGGGTGGGAGGGTCACAGTCTCATAAATCCTCCTGCCAATCTCCCCCCCAGATTTTACCTCCTTCCAATCTGGGATTATCCCATCTGAGACTCAATCTCCTCAGAGGAGAGAGAGAGAGAGAATGTGTGTGTGTGAATGTATAGGGGAGGTCTAGAGACTTATTGTCAGTCACCTCTTCTGTACTGTAACCAAAACAGGAGATTCTTTCCCAGGTACCACAGCAGCTAGTCACATCCCCCCTCAAGATGTGGAGACAGTCCAGTCAGGGCCACAGCATGGGCATTCTTATTATTGGCACTAGGCCCTTCCTGACAAGTCTCCAGGGAAATTGCTGATCTCTCAGAGACTGAGAACCTGGGAGAGGAATGATGTCGTGCCTGCCCAGGCTTCCAGCACAAAAACAGCATGTCAGTAAATACCCACGGCTGGTGTCCATTCTCGCAGAGATTACAGCACAGAACACAGTGTGGACAAACCCCCCACAACGCCCTCACAGAGGACTCCTCAGCGCTCCCAGTCCCCACTCCTTCCTGGCCTGGCACTTCCTGTGGGAAGCTCAGTTTTGTTAGCTTGCCTGGGCACACCTGCCCCCTCCCCTGAGTCCAGCTGTGCTGTGTTTACCCGGCAACCAGGCAGGCGCCTCTTCCCTAGCTACCACCCACCAGGTGATAAGCCCTCCCAAGGGCCTCCCAAAGAAGGGGCCATTTACACTCCAGCCAACGCTCTGAGCTGCTTTCCCTAACAGAACCACTGTTCAGGTCCATCCCTCTCAATAACAGTCAGGATCCCATCTTCAAAAAGAGCTCACTCTTCCTCAAAATCTAATTCTCTTGAGAGTGCAGATTAGGAGCCCTACTACACCGGGCTCCACAGCTCCTGGTGCCCCAGAGTCCACTCTCTCTGCCTCAAGCTGAGGGGAATGCCCACATCTCCAGAATGGAAGTTTGATCCAGAACAGATGGGAAATAAGCCAGGCAGAGGCAGCCCTCACAAGCCACTTTCAAGAGGCCACACCCTGATCAAAATGGATCCAGAAATCTGGGACAGAGCCGACCTGGAACTCTTCCTGGAGAGAAAAGAGAAGGGGATTCAACAGCCACAGACCTGCCTGAAACACCTCAATATGGTAGCACCTTCTAGATTCTGGGTGACTAAGAGGGGGAGCAGGAAGCAGGTTTGAGTGTCCTTGTTAAAATAGACTTTGCAGGAAGACTTGGAGACAGGAACAAAAAGTTACTGACAGAACTGTGTACTGTCCGACACTGTGTACACACACACACACACACACACACACACACACACAGGGCAAATGGCGGGATAGAACGCCTGGTAGGGTACAAGGGCAGGAGTCTGCTACAGGTGTCTGCTCCCTTGACTGCTCTGTGCCAGCTTTCTCAACCCCTTAGCATGTGATTCTCCTGGGAGAACAGAACCCCTCATTTCCTACTAGAAACTCTATCAGTCCCTCTGGATTCTGTCAACTGTGGCAAAAGCCACCGTAGAAACTTCGTGTCACCTGGGAGGTCTGGAGCAAAGTGAAAGAAACATTCTTGGCAGGGGCCTTCCCCCACTCCCATGCCCAGCCCACTGTGATTTCAGGAAAGGCAGGCAGTGTCTTATCCAAGACAAGAGTTTTGTCTGAGCTTCAGAGGCAACGGGAGGGGACAGAGGCAGGGGAGATATCCCTAGCTGGTACTCTGCCTTTGGGGCGCCTGCCCAGCCCACACTGTTATTCATCCAAGTCCCTTCTCTGGCCTTTTATGGTCTCCTTCCGCTAACCCTCCAGTTCCAGAGGAGCTCTGAAATGAGGAACAGGAAACCCACAGCAGTGGAGGCAAACACGGATTTGTGAGGGCCCTCCAGAGAGAAAAAGGAGGGAAAGTTGGATGTACCCTGGCCTGGCCTTTAAGATGCTCATATGCGCATGCGCACGAATATGCGCGCACTAGATCCCTAGGCCGGCATGTACCTAGCGTGAACTGGCCCTCCACTCTGGGATAAGATGGTGGGGAGGGTTAGAGGGGACCTCCAGAGAGTTTGAAGTTGGGGGCGGTATAAGTAGTTCTATTTTCTGTATCCCCACCCCATCTGTTTTGTCTGTTTCCTTTCAGGATGGTCAGTCAGTACCATGCTCTGTCCCACGTGGGTTAGGCGTGGAGGCTAGGACAGATGTCTCCAGCCCCCGGACAGTCCTGAGCCAAGGTTTGCCATGGGCAATGAGGCTTCAGGACAGGCTACCTGGTACTCACAGTCTGAGAGCCAACAGAAGCAGAGAGACAGCCAGCCAAAGGGGCTGGAAGGGGGAGGGGGAGCTTCTAGAGGTTACCAGCCCAGGCTGGTAGGAGGCTGGCTCAAGGGACAAAGAAATGTAACTTTGCAAGAGGGAAGCCATCTTAGAGTCGCCTCTGCTTCCCTGACCTCCATGGGCACTTGGTGGGGTCAAGCCTGCTCTTTCAAGTTCATGTCAGCTCTTCCCTTGCCTGCTGTCCCCAAACTCATATCCACCTCAGACCCTGCTCCACTTTGATGCCTTGTGGCTCTGTTTGGAGTTCTTCCTGGGAGACAGGAAGGGAGCCTGCGTGGTCTCAGAAGCCAGCACAGAACAGTCCAGCAGACCCAGCTGCCTGTTCTCAGGGTACCAGCGCCCCTCCCCCACCTCACAGCCACCCAGCCTGCCTTATCCAGTACCACAAAAGAGTGCCTGGGGGCCTCTTGCTCTCTCTGACACAGGTGTCCAGTCTACTGTGCATGCCTCCAAAACAGCCAATGCCTCCTCCCTCAAGCATGGCCTGGAGACAGACTGAGGAGTTGGGAAGGAGCTGTACACACCCCTCAGAAAAGGTCCCATCTACTCCATTCTTTTCCACACATCTACAGAAGGAAAGGATGCTAGAAGGGTTTCCCGCTGATGACAAGAGGTGGAAAATAGCTCAGTGTCCTGGGAGGGCTGTGGGTCCCCTGCCACTCCTGAGATTCTTTTTAGCCCCTTGACCCTGCAGAACGCAGAACTCACCCCTGGGAGAGTCTTCTGTTCGTGCAGGGCACTCTGGGCCTTCAGGGCTGAATCGCGGGCACAGTATGTCAGGAAGGCACATCCTGAGGAGACACAGGTGGAGAGGCAGGGTTGGGGTGAGTCCCCAGTTTCCCCTTCATAGGGTTTCCCCAGGAGACTGAGGATGGGGAAGGCATTTCCCCTTCTTGCCATCTCTGCCTGCTGGATTGGGGAGGCATCCCAGAGGGATAAAAATTATACCCCTTTTCTGGGGCAGAGACCTGAGGTGAGGGACATGGGAGGGAGAGCATTTGTGTTGAGAGATGGGGCTGGGACAGGAAGAGCAGTGATTTCCAAGCAGGTAGGGCAATGTGTGTGTCTCTCTCTCCCTCCTTCCCTCCCTCTCTCCCTTCCCCCTTTCTCCTCCTCTTTCCTCTCTCTTCCCTTTTTCCCTCCATCTTAGCCACCATCACTCTCTCCTCTTCCATTTCCCCTACTTCTCAGGTCTCATAGACTCCACCAGAGGCAGGTGCGGGCTGTGCATGGAGAAGGAAGAGGAAAAGCAGCAGCCGGAAGTGCTTTTTCCTGAGCCCAGAGAGCACGGAGGTGATGTGGCCCGGGGTTCCCAGCATCTGGAGCTCTCCAAGTGCTGATCCCAGGCCCGCCCCGTTTAGCAGAGCAGCTCTTGGAGAGCCCTGAGGAGCATTTTCCTAATAACTTCCTAAGTCCTACAAACCTTGTCCAGTCTCTCTTCCCCACGCCCCTCTCCTCTGCTCATCACTTTCGTCCTGGGCTGCCCTGGCTTGGCTATACCCCACTCTTTCTAGGTTGAACGCCTGGCCGGCCATTCCAGCATCATTTGGGGCTACTCACATTGTCAATTTTGGTCCTCTCTCCTCAAACTTGTCCTTCCGGTCCTTCTAGAGTTTCTCCCATGCCATCAACACCCTTCTCCATCTCTATGTACAGTTCCCCTTAGTTTTCCACCCCGAAGTCTCTGTCACTCAACTGAGTTCTCATTCAACTACTCCATCCAGTCCCCAGCCCCCGAACTCTGCTTCCAAGTCATTCCTTCCCAGCCATTCCATCCCTCTGGCTTCCTCCATCCTTGCTGCCTCCTCTCCAGCCTGGCCTGACCCCTCACCCTTGTGCAGCCCGGTGTACTTGTCCTTGATGACAGTCAGCTCGAAGATCCGACCAAACTGCTCGAAGATGGGCTTCAGGTCCTTTTCCTCCAGATGCCTCGGGATCTGCCCCACAAACAGCTTGATGGCATCCGGCTCCTTCATTGGGGCGGCCCAGGAGGAGGGGCCAGGGGGAAGTAGGGAGAGGCCCAAAGACAAGGGAAGCTGCCCAACCAGGAGGCAGGTGGTGGGGCCCGGGGGCCCAGAAGGGCCGGCTTTCCCTTTGGCCCCCAACCACAGTGCTGATCAGAGGAGGGCTCTTCACACAAAGGAGGCCTGGGGAGTTGAGGGCTAGGGGTCAGGGGTCTAGGTAGATACTATCAGGCCACCAGGGGGCATAGCCCAAACAAATGATCTTCCTCCCAGAGATCTGGCAAATATCCCAGGATGGGGGTCAGGGCAGTTAAGTCCTGGGGCGTTTGGGTGGTAACAGGAGCGCTGGAGCGCAGAGGGCGGGAGCAAAGGCACAAATGCCACAAGAGATGAGGGAAGAGTAGGAGGAGGGCGATAGGAAGGAGGCTGAGGGGCTAGGGTCCTGATATGGTTGCCAGCGGCGTCATGAGGGTCCCTGCTCCTGATGTGGGGCAGGTGACTCTCTCTTGGCTTCCTAGGGAGGACACCTCCCTTGTGGCTGATCCTTCTGCTGGGTCCGAAGATCCCTGATGCCAAATACTTGGTCTCTGATGGCCGCAGGGTTCCGGGGGGTCCCTTCTGCTCTGCCCCCTTCAGGTTCTCCCTCGACCCCCCTCCCACCCCCACCCTGGATGGTTCCCTGGCCTGGACCACTGCCGGCTACTTCCGACACTAGGGCTGCCTTCTTTCCCGGTCACCTGGGTCCCGGAGCTCTGCTCTCCGGCCGCGCTTTCCTCAACAAAAACCTCCCCCCTTCACACCCCCCTCCCCACTCCCACCTCCTTTCCCCTGACATCAGTGATGTCAGTCTCAGGGGTAGAATACAAATTCTCTACTCTAGAGAGAGACGCACAACCCAGGCAAGAGCCACTCCCTCTTTCTATCTCTATCCTCCCTGATTCCCTTTCCACCCTAGAAGAGCAGCTGGTCTTGTTAACAACCCTTCCCCCATTTTACTCCCCAATCAAGAATTGGGCAATACACTAAGATAGAGAATTTATAGAGGAGCCCTAAGGTGGGGTCCATTGTTCCGGGGGCTGGAGCTGTCCCCGGTGCTGGAAGAGGAAGAGAAGACCCAGGGGATGGAAGCTGGGGGTGGGGAGTAGAGGGGAGTCTGGTGTTTGGGGAGCCTGAGAATGAGAAATCAAGGAAGGAAACGAGGAAGAGAAACGGGAGAGAACAGGCAGCAGGTTGAAGGGCAGAAAGGGAGGTGTGGATGAGGAAGAAAGCGGTCACAGGGTCTGGGGGGGGGGGAAAGAGCAAAAGTGAGGCAGAGAGGAAAATGCAAAGGGGTGTGAGGAAAGAGAGTGCAGAAAGAGGGCTGCATAATTTTCCTGAAAAGAAAGCAAAGGGAACTATAGCAGTCTGGCATTTGGAGACACCCCCTTGCTTCTCTCTGGGGGGTTTGTGTGTATAAGTGCAGGGGCAGGGAGCCAGCAGCTGCTGGCAGCCCTTACTTGGAAGAAGTCTCTTGAAGACCAAGATTCCCTTTAATTCGGCCTCCTACTGCTCAGAGTCTAGTGTGGTGTCTTGCTCATGCATAGTAGGTGCTTACCAAACACTTCATGCAAAGAACCTGTGACGTGGAGAGTCCTGATTCCTTCTATGGGAACACAGCTGCCAGGCTTCCCTTGAGGGCCCAGTACCCAGTTACTCCTTCCTTTGCTCGGCGTCCAGCTGAGACTCCAGCCTGGGTAGGGTGGGTCTCACACCCAGAATTCCATGTGGGAATGTGGTGATGAGAACCTGGTCTGTCTGTCTTTCCCTCTGTGCCCCTGAAGGACTGCATGAGAGTCCCTGGTGACCTTCCTCCTGCTCCCCCACTCCCTGGTGACCATGTCCACCTCCTTTAACCTGGGTTCCTGTGGCCTGAAACTACTACATTCTGGCAGGTGTGTATGCTTGAGTGAATGTGTGACTTGATTACACTTCACTATACAGATGTGCAGGTTCTCCCGACAGGGTGCCCTAAAATGGAACAAGAGGGTGAGGTAATGGGAACGCTATGATGAGTGACCAGGAGATGCCATGGCAATGCCAGGCGACCAGGAAGTGTGACGCCTTCTCCACAGTAACTTTCCATTCACCTGCCCCACCCCCACTTCTCCTTTCTTGCCTTTCTAATTGGATCTTGGCATTTGTAGAGACGTTAAACAGACCACTTCCTGCGAACATGGGGGACCCTGTGGATGGGCCCACTGATCTCATTACTCTGTGTCTTCTCAGCAGGTCTGCCTCCCTGCTGCTCATTCAGGCTTGGGCCTAATCATCTTAATTGAAATATTAAACATCCACAAAAATGAATGTCAATGAACCCTTCTGCCTCCTCCTCCCAAGCAGTAACTGGGAGATGGCTGCAGGCAGCAAAGGGTCTCAGTCCTTTGCTCAGTTTCCAGTCCAGATTGGTACTGTCAATCAGAATCCCCAAGCTGAGTGACTGTGGACACCATCTCTGAAGTTCTTTCAGTCTTGGGGGGATGGGAGCTCTGTGAGGTAAAGACTAAGGAGGAGCCCCATGACTCAGGAACTTGTCCCCAGGATTTTCTCTGCCCACCACCCGCAAGCTTGCTCCTTCCTACTACTCCTCAGTCAAAGCTAAGCTGCCATGTATGAGAAGGTTACTGACTTTAAGGTGCTGGAGGGATGGTCATTGGTTACTCTTTCCGAGGCCCCGGGTTTAGTTCCCAACACCTATATCATGACTGACACCTGTCTGTAGCTCCAGCTCCAGGCCATCTGAAGCCCTCTTCTAGCCTCTGCAGCAATACATGCACATGGTACCCAAACATACACGCAAGTAAACATCTATATACATAAAAATAATTTTTTAATGGGAGCAAAAGTGGTGTCAAATGCCTATAATCCCACACTGGGAGGCAGAGGCAGGCAAATCTTTGTGAGATCAAGGCCAGCCTGGTCTGTATAGCAAACTACATGACAGTCAGAGTTACACCGAGAGATCCTATCTCAACCACTCCCAAGAAAGCTGCTAATTTTAAATTTTTATTTTATTTACTGCCTATTTATTATATTATTGTTGTATTATTTTATTACTGAGGGTGTGTGTGTCATGGCTTGTATGCAGAGGTCAGAAGACAACTTTGTGGAGTCCCTTTTCCTCCTTTAGACATTTTTAAATTACATTATTGATTTGTATTTGTATTTGTGGGTACACACACATGCACACGTGTTACAATGCATGTGTGAAGACCAAAGAACGGTTTTTAAGGGTGGAGCATCTACTTCCACCTTTATGTAAGTTCTGGGGAATCAGACGCATGTCTTTAGATTCATGTGGCAAGTGTTTTAAGCATTGATCATGTTGCCAACCTGTTTGTTTATTTACTTGAGACAGATTTTCTCTATGTAGCCCTGGCTATCCTGGAACTCTCTACATAGACCAGCTAGTCTCAAACTCACAGAGACCGTCCTGCCTCTGCCTCTGAAGTGCTGGGATTAAAGGTGTGCGCCGCCATGTCTGGCTCATTTGCTGACTTTTTACAAACTCTATTTGAGATAGGGTCTGTATCACCAACTGGCCCGAACCTTTCTATGTAGCACAGGGTGAACTCCTGATCTTCCAGCCTCCATTTCCCAAGATTACAGGTATGAGTCATTGCATCCATTTTGGGAAATTACATGTAAAAATAATTTTATTGCTGGGCAGTGGTAGTACATGCTTTTAATCCCAGCACTTAGGAGGCAGAGGCAGGCGGATCTCTGTGAGTCTGAGGCTAGCCTGGTCTACATAGCAAGTTCCAAGGCAGTAAGGGAATGTGGATTCCTGCTTCTCTAAGCTCTAAGTTCTGTGAAAGGAAGATGGTGAGTGCTTAACAATGGACAATGACCACTTGGTTTTACACACATGTGCACAACACACACATACACAGAGACAGCTTATTTAACCTACTTTATTCAAAATACTATTTCGACATGCAGTGCATATAAAGTTATTGAGATAGTTTATGTTATTTTCTTACATAAAGCCTTCAAGATCCAGAGTATATTTTAAATTTCTGGCTTATCTAGCACAGCCACATCTCAAACATTCAAGAACTGAGAGGCTGTGACAGTCACACTACCTATAAGTCTGCGGATTTCACTGTGACTGCTCCCTCTGCAGGATAGGAGGAAGTCGGCCTCACCTTACAGAAACTATCACCCCTTGGGTAACCTCTGCTCTTGCTGGGAAAACATCACTTCCGACAGATGGCAGCTTATCACCCTCTCACCATTAACTCTCTATCTCTCCTAAAAAAACAGATAAACAACTCAAATGATTGCTAACCCAGATGGGCTCCTGGGAAGATGCTTACAGCCACTCATTGGCTCACCTGCATCTGCTGTTCTCTCTCGGAAATGTAGAGATGAGCAGATCGCAGCGAGACCCTCCATGGTCAGACATTCAGCTCTGGGGAGCAGTGTGCACAAGTTCCAAACTCTTTTGGGATTCTGTCTCCTTCCTCTCAGAAGGTCTCTTTTGGGCACCATCTCTGTGAACAGGGGAAACTGGTGTACTCATGTGGTGTGTGTGTGTGGTCTGTATGTTGTCAGGCAGCTCTTTTGAGAGCTGAGGTTTTATGTTTCACTTACCCTTCTTAATTAGATACTAGACGAACAAATCTTGCAGCCAGTTCATTCCCTTTCCCTTCCCTTATTCAGTCGATAGAGAAAGAATTTCCAATTTATGAGGAGTCTAGGGTGAAGAGAAAATTGATATACCTGAGAATGTCATTACAAAAAGGGGAATTCTGCCAGAGCGCTGGCCAGGTTCATCATTCTGAGTTTAAAAATGTTCTTGTCTTTGCAGAGATTGGCTCCCACCACACTCTGGGGTGCTTTCGTATTTTAGGAACCCAGACTTCCAATATCTAGTGTCTGTCTACGGAACAGATGGAATGCTTGGCTTCTGGGCCAGTAGGAAGGGAAGAAAGCCTAGATTTTTCTACGCAAGCACAGTCTGCCCAAGCTGAGGGCTGGATTCTGAAAGACTGCGCTCTGAACCTCTTCTGTGGTTTGTTCTAGCTAAGTAAATGCACTATTTGAAGTCGAGTGGGGTCAAGAAGAAAGGCTCATTTCAGATACAATTCAACTCAGGAATCAGTCTTTAAGTCTGGGAAAAGTGATCCCTTGGGGACTCCAAATCCAAGTTCGTTCAGCTGAAGAGTAGCCTCCACCTTGCTTCAGTAAGTAGGATTCTGTCTTCACAGCCAGGAAAGGATGGGACTTATAGAGGGGCGGGGCTGACGGCGGGGCGGGGCTTCGTTTCTTCGCGGCCCGTCGCCTAGACAACCTACTGCGGCTAGATGGAGACGTTACCCCGACGCTTAGTGGGGCCGGATCCGGGAACACTAAGCCCGGAGCAATTGGAGCAGTTGCGAAATTTCAAGGTGCGTCCCCTAATACCTGTTTTGATCAAAGTGAAACTCCTCAGGGCAAAGGTCCCTCGAAGGAGAACCCCGGGAGAGCAGAGCGGGGTCTGTTCCTGGATATAAACGCCGGAGGACTGGGTGGAGCGTCCCTGAGTCCAATCCGCCAGGTATTTGAAAGCGCAAGAAGAACCAAGTAGGGGTCTGGCCAAGTAGAGAAATGACAGGAAGTGTAGCTCAGTTGGTGGGAGCTAGCATGCTGGCCTAGCCTGCACCAACCTCTGGGTCCCAATCCTCTCTACCACCCCCACCCCACTCCACACCACATATACCAACACTGCGGGTAGAGGCAGAGAATCAGGAGTTCAAGGCCAGCTTCACCACGTTCCAGAACAGCCCAGGCATTATGAAACTCTGTGCTTTTAGAGAAAAGCAATGCGACTGCCTCAAAGGAAAATCTGAAAACTGCTTCGGCTTTCCAACACTCCAGGAAAAGACCTGGCTTGTCCCCCCTCTTCGCACCTCTTTCTAGGCTTGAAACCCGGATCTCTCTCCCCAGATTTTTGACTCTTGGTTGTTACTCCTCAGATCCAGACTCGCATCGCAAATGAAAAGTACTTGAGGACCCACAAAGAGGTGTCGCTGCTCATTAGCGGCTTCTTCAGGTAGGTGGGTTGAGAGGTTGGCCTGACAGAGCTAGTAAGGATTTTTCCAGATCTCGCTGGGAATAGATGGATAAATGAATTTGTGCGCTCTCTTCTTCCTTCTGACAACCGCCCTCAGGGAGAATCTTCAGTTTGAGGCCAGCCTGAGTTGCATAGTGAGACTCAGGAAAACAAAACAAAAAACAGCAAAACTGTTCTTCCCGCCCCCCCTTTTTAAAAACAGAGTCTTATATAACCAAGGGTGGCCTTGAACCCAAACTCCTTATGTAGCATAGGCTAGTCTTGAACCTGTGATGGTCCTCCTGCCTGCACCTCCCAGGTGTTGGAACTACACAAACGCACCAGTTTGGCTTGGCTTGGACCTTGTGAAAGTTAGAAAAGTTCTAGGGTTCGACCTTTTAAAACTCTGACACTTGTGAATTTTCTTTACATTTTTTTTTAGTTTTATTTATTTATTTTGTATATAACATTCTACCTCCATGTATGCCTACAGGCCAGAAGAGGGCACCAGATCTCATCACAGATGGTTGTGAGCCACCATGTAGTTGTTGGGAATTGAACTCAGGACCTCTGGAAGAGCAGCCAGAGCTCTTAACCTCTAAGCCATCTCTCCGGCCCTTCTTTACATTCTTTAAAACACTAATCGTTCACTCCAACTGTAAAGATAAACATTAATGTTTACCTCATGACACCGGGAGGGGGAATGTGGCATTGGGAAACAGCAGGAAGAGTGTTCCAACTGTACAGACTCTTGGCCCCTGCCTACCTCTGAGAACACTGGAGAAAAATGACAGGGGCTGAGGCAGGAGGATCACAAGTTCAAGACTAACCTGTACTGCATTAGTGAGACCCTATTTCAAAAGAAAGAAAGAAAGAAAAGAAAGAAAAAAGGAAAGAAAGGGAAGGAAGAAAGAAACAAAGAAAGAAAAGAGAAGACAAAATAAGAAATATTGAGGCAAAAGAATACTGTTTTCCTAATTTGGTGGTAATCTTGGGGTCCCAGCATTTGGGAGGTGGAGGTAGGAGGATTCATGAATTCAAGGCTAGTCTGATGACAGAGTGAAACCTTCTCTTTAAAAAGCTAAAAATTAATAGAGAAACAAATAGAACTCCCATTTCCCAGTGTGCCTCTAGGGCATGTTTCTTCAGTGCACTCTATCAGAATAGTAAAATCTCAGAACCAGAATGGTCAAGTGGTGGAGGCCACTGGACCTAAGACACTGGATACGGCGCACACCTTAAGCTACAGCACATGGGAGGCAGAGTCAGCTGGGTCTCTGTGAGTTTGAGGCCTGTCTTGAGAAAATCTCCTAATGGGGTAACAGGAAAAGAACTGGAGAAACGCGACATGGATGGAGACCAGAGCGCTAGCTTGAGTTCTGTTTGCTACAGCCAGGTCAGTGCCATTGAAATAGCCCTGGTGTCCATTTCCAGACTCTGCTGTTTCCCTATGTCAGCAGCCGTCAAACTGTTGTGACGGTGTCATCAGTCTCTAATTTATGCTATTAGCCCAGTGTTCGCAGCTAATGGTACCTTGTGTGTCTCCACAGTATCCATACTGTGATGGTGTCTTGGTAACATTTGCTAACACCCCTCCCCCGCCGTAGCAACTCTACTCTATAAAAGAAAAATCATGACAGAGCTTAATTTTGTAGTCCTGGCTGTCCTGGACTACATGTGACATAGCTGTCACTCTGTAGACCAGGGTGGCCTCAAATTCACAGATATCTGCCTGTCTCTGCCTCCCAAATGCTGGCATTAAAGGTGTGCCATTATGCCCAGCCCATTATTATATTTTTTAAAGCCATCTAATGGGAGCATCTCAGTTAAGTCCACTTGCTGCTCTTACAGAGGACCTCGGTTCCATTCCCAGTACCCACATGGTGGCTAACAGACTGTAACTCCATTTCTAGGAGATCTGACAACTTCGGGATGCCACAGGCATCAGGCATGCATGTAGTACATCTACAAAAATGCAAAAAAAAGCACACATAAAATAAAAATGAATCTAAAAATGAAATAAAAGACATTTACATTATTGTTTCTATTTTGCAAATGAGACAAGTTAAGCTCAGAGATGGGAAGTATACTTCTCAAGCTTCTGACCAAAGAACCAAGTATTGCGGCCCCTGGTTCTTTCCACCATATGGTACAGCATGGTTGGGTGCACATGGGACCCCACAGCAGAACACTCACTTAGCCATGCCTGAAGCCCTGGTTCCAGCCCCAGAAACCATCAGGTTTTCCAAGCCCCTTTTACTTTTCCTTGGATCTCACTAGTCTTCATATTTTCGCCATTTCTCCAAGGAGCTTCAGAGTCACACAACAGGTAGGGAAGGAGTTAGCGAACACTGAGACCTTGTTTCTTTGAAGAGCAGATTCATTGTGGCCAGGGCAGATAATATTATGGTGCAAGCCAGGTATGCTAATGCACACTTTTTATCCCAGCATTTAGAAGGCAGAGAAAGATTTCTGTGAGTTCAAGGCCCATTCGGTCTACATTGTGAGTTCCAGATCAGCCATGTATGTCTACATACTTAGAATCTGTCTTTTAAAAAATCTGTATATCTATCTGTATTTCTATATCTATATCTATCTATATGTATGTCATATATATACATATACATACACACACACACACACACACACACACACACACATATATATATATATATATGAGTCATCTGCCAGTGCCAGATGTGGGGATCACACTTGTATTTTTTTTTTTTTTTTTGGTTTTCCGAGACAGGGTTTCTGTGTGGCTTTGGAACCTGCGCTGGAACTAGCTCTTGTAGACCAGGCTGGTCTCGAACTCACAAAGATCCGCCTGCCTCTGCCTCCTGAGTGCTGGGATTAAAGGCGTGCGCCACCACCGCCCAGCATACTTGTACTTTTATTCTGAAGGAAAATAAAGAATGGCCTGACTCAGACCCTGGGAGCTTGCATTGAAGACCCAGCCTACACTAGCATCCACAGACATGGGGTTAGAACACTGGCTAGTGAATGGGGGCATGGGGTGCTGGATGGCCCTGTGTCTCTCTTCATCCAGGAAGTTTTCAGGAAGAGGCTGGAATCTAGGTCCAGCTGCTGCAATGTCCCTGCAGCCCCAAGAGCCTTCACCTTCCTTCTTTCCTTCCTCCCAAGGCCGAGCAGCGCAGCCAACGCCTTTGCTGTGCTGCCGCTCAGCTGGGTGAACTCCACCTGGCCCCTCTCAGTCTTCTCTCTGGGGTGTGGCATTTGAAATATTTTTATTTGCTTGCTGCTTATTTTCTTGAACACTACCAGAGTGAGACAGAATCAGTCCAGCTTTGTTCTGGAAGCTTTATCCAGTCCTGTGTAAAGAGGAGGATGAAGGAAGGGCTAGATAAGGCAGCCTGGTAAGTCTGCCTTGGAGTGATGTGGGATGTCCTTCTGTATGCTGTTAATATGTGTTGCTTTTATTGGTTGATGAATAAAACTGTTTCAAACTTTCAAAGAGGAACTAATACCAATACTCCTCAAATTATTCCACACAATAGAAACAGAGGGAACATTGTCAAACACCTTTTATGAGGCTACAATTACCATGATACCCAAACAGACCAAAAAGACAATACTAAGAAAGAGAATTACAGACCAATCTCTCTCATGAACATTGATGCAAAAATACTAAATAAAATACTAGCAAA
>JAQHUG010000385.1:1046565-1060946 GCA_028555095.1 Dicrostonyx torquatus | reverse complement strand
AAAAAAAACCCAGCCACATGAACTGAGGGTTGGGTCACATGCCTGCAGTCCCTGCCCTCCAGAGTGGAGGCAGGATTTAGGGTATTTTAGTTCGCTTCCTGTTGCCGTGATAAAACATTCTGACCGAAGGCAGCTTGGGGAGCAAAGGGGCTGTTTAGCTTACACGTCCCAATCACAGTCTGTCACCAAGGGAAGTCAGGGTGGAGCTCAAGGCAGAGGCCATGAACAAAAGCTACTTGCCTGCTGCGTGTGGCTTGCTCAGCCTACTCACTTCTACAACCCAGGACCATCAGCTCAGGCCTGGCACCACCCACAGAGAGCTGGACCCTCTCATATCCATCTTTACCTACAGGTCACCTGATGGGGCATTTTCTCTTCCCAGATGCCTCTAGTGTCAAGCTGATGTAAAACTAGCCAGAATAAGGAGTCACTGCCAAGACCGCCAGCATTTAGAGCAGACTCTCACATGGATCTTCGAGAGGCTTGCTATTTTCATCTCCCCTGCTCTATTTTACTTTTAGGTTCACGGAATTAGGAGCTTCTGAAAATGCTGTTAAGACCGGGTCTGATAGGAACAAAAGAAGAGCTGATATGGGGCCCGGGTATCCCAACTCTGTCACCTAGTGCCCTAAAGAAATTTCTGTGCTGGGGGTCTCATCCGCCCAAGTCGGCCATAGCTCTCACTTGGATTTGCAGCAAGAAGTACTTCCTTAGGGTTGATTTCCCCCTAAGTTTATTTGTCATCCCTGTGATGTTGCATTTACCGAGGGCCAGGACTCATTATATATGCCTGATACAGTCTTGGTAGTACTCTCCCCTCAAGGAACTCACAGCCTGGTCTTGCTGTTCTCCCGGGGTGGAAGGAGGGCAGAAACCAGGGCACCCTGTCTTCATGCTCTGGTTTCTGCTGCCCTCTTGTGGGCATTGCTATGAAACCAGGAGAATTCAATTCTCGAATGAAGTCTAGCAGAGGAGGAATCTGGTAGGAGTGGAAAAAGTAAAAATATGTTTTCATATTTCTTTCTAAAATTTGTTATTGAGACAGGGTTTCTCAGTGTAGTTCTAGCTGTCCTGGAACTTCTTATGTGCACCATCAGTGACACACTCCTTTAATTCCAACACTAGGGAAATAGGGGCAGGCGGATCTCTGTGAGTTCGAGTCCAGCCTGATCTACAGAGCAAGTTCTAGGACAGCCAAGACTACATAGAGAAACTCTGTCTAGAAAAAAATTGTTCTATTTTTGTGTGAGATCTTCTGGAACTGGAGTTACAGATGGCTGTGAAGCACCGTGTGGTTGCTGGGAAATGAACCCAGCAAGTGTTTTTAAATCCCTGAGCCATCTCTCCAGTTCCCCATTTTCAGATTTCTGAAGTAGAACGTTTCTTAGAAAATACCAGAATCCAGGGTTTCGCTTGTTGGCAGTGCTACCTCACTGAGTACCTACATGCTCCTTCCTCCTCCTCCTTCCCCTAAGAAAGAAAAGATTTATTCTGATTTTATGTGTATGAGTGTTTTGCATGTATGTGTGTATGTTCACCATGTGTGTGCCTGGTACCTGTGGAGGCCAGAAGAGGGCACCAGATCACTTAGAATTAGGAGTTATAGACAGTTGTGAACTGTCATGAGGGTTCTGGAATTGAACCTGGTTTCTCTGCAAGAGCAGCAAATGCTTTTAACCAAGGAGATCTCCGTCTTAGCACCAGGTTTACCACTTACTCCTGCCCCAAAGTCCTGGGCACACCCTTCCCACAAGGCACTCACAGTCTAGGGAGTGGAGACAGATAAGGACAGTTTCAAAACAAAACACAACAGTCCCAGGCACTCTCGGCCTTGCCATTCAACAGTGTTCTGCTGCTGTACCGAGTCCCAGGCACTCTCGGCCTTGCCATTCAACAGTGTTCTGCTGCTGTACCGAGAGGTCTGGGTGGGCACCATTGTGTGCGTTTTCCCTTCGCTGGCAACTCTGAGCTAATTAGGGTGAGATGTCTGACAGAGGAATTCCACTCCTGTTTAAAAGCTCTGGAGTAAAAACAAACAAGCAAACAAGGCTGGGCAGTGGTGGTGCAGGCCTTTAATCGCAGCACTTGGGAGGCAGTCAGGCAGAGTTCAGTGAGTTCAGTGAGTTGAGGCCACTCTACTACTATTACACAGAGAAACCAAAACAACAACAACAAAAACCCAAACAAATAAAGGTTCTGGAGTAGAGGCCTGGGGTCCTTTTAGAACCTACCTCATTAGAACTAACTTCAAGAGTTAACTCCAAGTGCCGCTGAACCTTTGGTGCCTGACTGTTCCTGGCTGGGTCCTTTCCAGGACTGCCCAGCACCCACATGGGGATTCACAACCACCTGAAGCTCCAGTTGCAGGAAATCCGACGCCCTCTCCTGGACTGGGTAGGTATGCATGTGGTACACAGAAAGGCATGCAGGCAAAACACCCATAGACAAAATAATCTTAAAAAATAGAGTGCTGGGCAGTGTTGGTGTACATCTTTAATCCCAGGCAGAGACAGGCGGATCTCTGTGAGTTCGAGGCCAGCCTGGTTTACAAAGTGAGTTCCAGGACAGCCAGGAATATACACAGAGAAAAACAAAAACAAAAAAGTGCTGGGGGGAACAGATTTAAAATGGAATTTTAAAAGCAGAATCACCTGCAGATTCACCACAGCCAGGATCCCACGGCAGTGGGAAGCAGAACTGGTGAGTGCCAATGGCCATTTCATTTTGATTGTGACAGCTTTCACTGTGCTGAGTGGCGATGGGGGCCTGGGAAAGGGGGTGCTCCTGGAGATAAATAGGCTTGAGAAATGACTGTATCTGGTTTAATAAAGGATGTGGCTAGAGGTAGTCAATACCCTGGAGAAAGAATAAAAGCTAAAGGGGCTGGAGAGATGGCTCAGCGGTTAAGAGCACTGACTGCTCTTTCCAGAGGACCTGGGTTCAATTCCCAGCACCTATATGGCAGCTCACAACTGTCTGAAAATACAGTTCCTAGAGATCTGACACCTTCATACCAATGCACATAAAATAAAGTTAAATAAATTATTAAAAAATATTAAAAAAAAGAATAAAAGCTAAGGGTGATTGATCACCAATTAAGAGCTAAGTGTTTGAAGCCCTCGAGTTATAAAGGCAAGTCTGTAAGACAGGGCTCTATGTGGAACGCTCTCTCCAGTCTTACAAAGGTGCTCAGATGTCCTGCATATATAGGACACAAAACGCCCAGACTTGATAATGCTTTCCATCAAATTCCCTCTCATCCTTTGGGCCTGCAAAAGTGCTCTTGTTAATGGTACCACTGCTTCCTGGAAAGACAGTTCTTTCTTCTTTCCTCCTCCCTGTTTTTGTGTGGGAATATACATGTGTGTGGATGCATGTGCACATGTGTGCATATGTGCACAGAGGCCAGAGGGCAACATCAGTTGTCTTCCATAATTGCTTCTCCATCTTGCACACCTGGCTTTTTATCTGGGTGCTGGGTTGGGGGGTATAAACTCAGGCCCTCACATGTACACTGACTTTACCGACTGAGCCGCCTCCCCAACCCCTCACATGTTCCTTTTAAAATTTATCCCAAGTCGAACACCTGAGTTGGATACTGGGTAGCCACATGGAGAGAACTGACTCCTAAAAGCTGTTCCAGACATTTGCAAATGTGGCACTTTGAGTGCTGTCTCACACAGCGAACAAATAAATGTAATAAAAAATTTAAAAAAACGAACACTAAATAAACAAAACCCAGTCATGAGCCCCCTAAGAGAAAAAAGGACCTTGCCAGGCTAGGTATGATGGCACACGCTTTAATCCCAGCACTTGGGAGGCAGAGGCAGGCAGATCTCTGTGAGTTTGAGGCCAGTCTGGTCTACAGAATGAGTTTCAGGACAGCTAGGGCTACACAAAGAGATCCTATTTCCCAAAACTGAGAGATAGATAGATGATAGATATGTAGGTAGATAGATATAAAGAAATAGATATTGATTGATTGCCTCACCTTAGGGATACCAGAGAGCTTAGCCAGCATTTTACCATGTGCAGGCTAGGGACGGAAAGAGGAGAGTTGGGTGTGGAAGCTGAGGACACAGCATTGAGGAGAGCAGGGTTATACCATCTGGTAACTAGTGAGTCAGCAAGTAGCCTTCCTCCGCGGCTTCTGCTTGAGTCACTCCCGACCTCCCTCAAGGATGGACTGTTAGCTACATAAGTCCTTTCCTACCTTATGTTGCCTTTGGTTGGCAGCAGGGAGTGAACTAGAAGAGCATGCCAGAGAACATCACCAAATGGTTATACTCCCTTAGAAAACCCCAAAGACAGCTTTTAAAAATAGATTTTATTCTTATGTGCATTGCTATTTTGCCCACATGTATGTCAGTGTGAAGGTGCCAGATTCACTGGAATTGGAGCTGCAACCGGTTGTGAACTGCCATGTGAGTGCTGGGAATTGAACCCTAGTCCTCTAGAAGAGCAGCCAGTGTTCTTAACTGCTGAGCGTTCTCTCCAGCCCCCCAAAGACATCTTTACTGGTGTGATAAATGTCTCTCCATTTAGGTTTTGAGACCTTTGACCAATATCCTATAGTTTTCCTTTGTGTGTGCACCTGTGAGTACATGTTCATGTGTGCGCGCACATGCACACGCTAGTACATGTTCATGTGTGCGCGCACATGCACACGTGAGTACATGTTCGTGTGTGTGCGCACATGTGAGTACATGTTCGTGTGTGTGCACTTGTGAGTGCATGTTCGTATGTGTGTGCACCTGTGCGTGCATGTTCATGTGTGTGTGCACATGTGCATGCGAGTGCATGTTCATGTGTGTGCACACGTGAGTACATGTTCATGAGTGTGCACATGCAGAACCACAGGTCAGTGTGGTTTTTTGCCTCATTCATTCTCTACCTTATTTTTTGATCAGGGTTTCTGACCGAATCTAGGATTCACATGTCATGAGACTGGTTGGCCAATAACCCTGGGAATCTACAGGTTTGCATTTAGTTTTCCCATACAGCCCAGAAGCATCTGCCCAGAGAGGGCTACGTCCTCCTGCATCCACTAGCAACCAAAACAATGCCCGCAGGCCAAGCTGACCCAGACAATCCCGCAACTGAGATTCCCTTCTCAGAAGACTCTATGCTGTCTTGACAATTAAAAGCTAATAGTACATAAGCCCACATTTATTTGTTTAGTCATTGAGCAGGGTTTCTCTGTGTAGCCCTGGCTGTCCTGGAACTCACTTTGTAGACCAGGCTGGCCTCAAACTTAGAGATCCACCTGATATTCGCCTGCCTCTGCCTACTGAGTGCCAGAATCAAAGGCATACAACACCATGCTCAGCCCTTTCATTTTTTGAGACAGAGCCTCAATATGTAGCCCAGGCTATTCTCAAACTTCCAACCATCCTGCCCTAGTCTCCTGAATATTAAGCTTATAGGCATCCACACTAGCCCACTTCCATGCCTCTTCCACCATATACTGCCACAGAAGTCCTATCATTTCCATGTCATTTAATGCAAGTCCTGGCTTTCCCCAAGCTTCCCAGAGCTGTCCTATAGAAAATAACACCAAGTGGGACCCATCTGCCATCTGGAGACCCTGGAAAGACAGTGTGTAATTCAGTGAGTCTGAAGGTTTAGGCTCAGGAGAGCTGATGGTGTAACTCTCAGTTCAACAAACACAAAGGGAAGCCTCAGCTCAAGCAGGCGGGAAGCCAAATGAAAAACATTTCTTTTCCCGCCAGCTTTATTAAGGTCAGCTTTTCTACCAGCAGGTAGAAGGCGGAGTGGTTTACTTTGCTCCTCCCGCACTGGCTTTACTGGGTTGCCTGTTTCTGCTTCAGAATTTCAGAAATTCTATGGCGAGAACACTTGAAAACATGTTTAAAAAGTTTTGGGCAATTTTATACATGGATACCATGAATTGTGATCGTATTTAATCCTCCTCACCATTTTGTCTCTCTCCCACTATTGACCCCTTATTTTCCCCCAACTAATCATGTCTACTTTCATTTTTTTTTTTTTTAGAAAATGACTATGCAAAGTGTTTTGCTTACATGTATGTATGTATGGGCATCATATGCATGCCTTGTGTGACCAGAGACAGAATAGGGCATCGGATCCCCTGAAGCTGGAGTTATGGGTGGTTGTGAGCTGCCATGTGGGTGCTGGAAACTGAACCTGGGTCCTCTGCAGGAACAAGTGCTCTAACCAGTAAGTCACTTCTCCAATGCTGACAATGTATAGGTGCCTATCATGTGCCTACAGTGCCTAGAAGGCCAGAAAAGGGCAGTGCAGGCACAGCACTCTTAACTGCTGAGCCACCTCTCCAGCCCCTCATGCTTTCTTGCTGTTTTGAGACATGGTCTAACTGTACAGCCCTGGCTGACCTGTAACTGGTTCTGTAGACCAAGCTGGCCCCAAAGTAGGGAGATCTCCTGCCTCTGCCTCTTGAGTGCTGGGGTTAAATGTGTGTGCAGGTTTTGTGCAGGTAACAGGAGTCATTGCTATTCACTACAGCTATGCCATGTCTGGAATGTAGTTTCTAACACTCCTTCTGCCCATCTGCTCCCAGTTTTACAATCATCCTGTCTTATTCTTTGAGTCTTAAATGAAGTGATAGGAATACCCCATTCAGGGATGAGCATTCAACAGCCATTTCACACTTTAAAAAAAAATATTTTTTGAGACAGGGTTTCTCTGTAGCTTTGGAGCCTATCCTGGAACTAGTTCTTGTAGACCAGGCTGGCCTCGAACTCACAAAGATCCGTCTGCCTCTGCCTCCGGAGTACTGGGATTAAAGGCATGCGCCACCACCGCCCAGTGATTTGTTCATTTTTATGTGCACTGGTGTTTTTGCCTACGTGTATGTCTGTGTGAGGGTGCCAGATATCCTGGAGCTAGAATTAGACAGGTGTGAGCCACCATGTGGTTGCTGGGAATTGAACTCAGGACCTCTGGAAGAGCAGCCAGTGCTCTCCAGCCACTTCACAATTACGTTTAAGTCCTTAAACTCATGCTGCTCTCAGCTTTGGCCAGACAAACTTTTTGTTGTGGGTAATGGTTAATGCAGAGACTAGTAACTGAAAATAAGTGCTTCTAAAAAAACGTGTGTGTAGCTGGGTGGTGGTTCATGCCTTTAATCCCAGCACTGAGGAGGCAGAGGCAGGTGGATCTCTGTGAGTTCGAGGCCAGCCTGGTCTAGACAATGAGTTCTAGGACAGCCAGGGCTACACAGAGAAACCCTGTCCAAATCAAACCAAACCAAACCATGTATGGGGCTGATCGGAGGTAGCACATGGCATTAATTGTGCACTTGGGAGGCAGAGGCAGGTGGGCTCTATTACCGAATGACCTTAGGCTTATCCTTGATCTGGAGGTCAGGGCTTCTTTAAGAAATGTCAGGAGCTGGTTAAGAAATTTATACAGAAGTTCTTCCTTCCTTTAAGCTTCTTTAATTCAACTCCACTTTCCCCGCCAGCCATCCTTAGGCTTTATTCAGATCTTCGTGAAATCCACTGCATCACTCATATGGAGACAGAGAAAGTTCTAAGAGCAAATGTAATTGGCTATAGTAGTCGGCTCAGGACAACCACAGGACACAGTGACTACGCTTTCCTCCATGGCTCAGGACACCTTACTTGGATATCCTGCTCACAGCCAACTCAAGTCCAGTTAAACAGTTCTTTATTTCTGCATGAGACACAGTCTGGATGAGAACACAGCCATTTTAGGCACAATAGCTTAGCCCTTCACTGGTTCCCACAGACTCTCCAACAGAAGAAGGGCTAAGAAGACTGTTGGAGTTCACTGATATTCAGTTATGACATCTACTGCCTGCAGAGTGCTAAACACAGCTAGCCGTGATGATGCCGATGGCAGAGATGACAAACACAGTGAGCCTTACATGTATGTTCAGTTCATACAGCTGGCCGTGATGACTGCTGACACCAGAGGTGACAAACACAGTGAGCCTTACATGTTTGTTCAGTCCAGTCCACATTCTCTATGATCCATGCTTGCTCACAGCTGGGACAGCTTCATGTGCTGGCCTGCTTCATTGCAATGCTCTTCTGACTGCTTTGTCTTGGAGGCAGAGGACATTCAGGCTGCCTGGGAGCTGGTGGTAGCCATGCTTTTGGCAGCGTGCTGGGCTAACCAGCGCTTGTATCTTTTGGTCTTGGGCTTCTGAAAGAGCACTACAGACATAGGAACCCTTACAGTGTCGAGTCCATTTACCTGAACACACATTAAAAACAGGATACCCAGAGATCAGTCAGGCAGAATAGACACCACCCAGTCAGCTTCTCATGTTGACTCTTCTCCCAATCAAAAGAAAATCCCTGAAACACTCACGGTCACATCACACCAGTACTCGCCCCACCGCGTGATAGGGTCCTCGGGTAACTTCAGAGCATGCGGGGCAACCACAACACCAAGCTGGAAAACAGAACCAACAACCAGATAAACCAGCGGTTCTCAACCTTCCTAATGCTGCGACCCTTTAATAAAGGTCACGTTGTGGTGACCCCAACCATAGCATTATTCTGTCGCTACTCATAGCTGTAATTTTGCTACTGTTATGAATTGTAATGTAAATATTTGATATGCACGGTATCCTCTGGAGGTCACGACCCTCAAGCTGAGATAAACCCTTCAACTTCAGCCTCCAGGTAACCTCATAAAGACAGCTCTGGTCTAGAATTTCCTGCACAGCTCCCCACATCTGGGGAAATGATTCTGGCTGACCTTGGGAGATGACAGCAGACAGACTCAGTCTCTCAGCAAAGGTGGCAAGCTTACAAACAGAACCAACACTGCTGTATACACAGGAATAACAATGCTCTAGGAAGTCACATATCCTCCGGTTCTTCCTAGAGATAAAATAAATTGCTTTTTCCTATTAGTCTTTAAATCTGCAACTACTTTAGTTCCTAGCTACATTCCTCTTTTCTCCCTGCAAACCAACCAAGAGTTAATTCCCAACTCTATCTGAGAAACCATTTTATAGTAAAGGGTTCAATCCTGGGTCTATCTAGAGGTGGCTCTGACCTAAGGGGACACAGAAGTTGGGAGCACTCACATTCTTGAAGAAATGACGGGCAACTACCTCGGGGTTTAGTTCCCATTTGACGTTGTTCTTCATTCCCACCTCTAGATGACAGCTTCTCAGAAATTTCACTGTCTAAAAAGAATTATACATCAGGGATGTGTCAACAGAAGTTGGAGTCAGAGGGAGGAAATATGTTCAGAGTCACAGAATCTGGGACTTCAGAAAAAGCACATCATTTCTGCCCTGCAGCTAAGACAGGTGAAAAGAAAACATTCACGAGGGGGGAAAAAAAACCTGGAACATCTTTTTTTCTCAACTCTGATATAGAAAAAAGATATTTTTCAAGACTTCATAGGGGATTTCATCCATACCTTGCTGTTTCTAGGAAAAAGTTTAGTCTGCACTAAACTCAGGCTTAGAGCTGGCAAAATGGCTCGGTAAGTAAAGGTGCCTGCTGCCAAGGACAATGACCTGAGTCTGACCCCAGGGTCTACACAGAGGAAGGAGAGAATTGACTCATGAGAGCTGTCCCCTGGACTACACATGTGCCCTGACCCATACACATAAATACAATAAACTTAGCTTCATCTAGGAAGGCTCCTGGTATATTTCGGGATGCAGTGACTTTTAACTTGACATTTATGGAATTTCAAGTCTTTCACACTCCATCATTGGTTTTCCTACTTATAAAATGAAGTATAAACTACTTGAAGAGTCAAGCTATTTTTGTACATCTTGTCCCAACCCTCTTTCCAGCTATATATTTTCTAATACTACACTATACATATCTCTACTTTAGGCACACTGTGCTATCTTCATTTTAAAATATGCCCTAGAGCTGTTGATAGATGTGTGCCTAAAATACATAGACCCCGAGTTTGATCCCAGCATCCATTTGTGGTACACATCCATGTAGGTGGAGTTTCTCTGTGTCCCAGCAGCTACCCAAATAACCAGAGACATTATTAACGATCAATGTAAGCCCAGTCAGCTCTTACAATTTAAATGAACCATCTCATCTATGTGCTGCCCCGAGGCTCATTTACCTCATCTGTGAACTTCCCATGGTTGCTGCTTCTTTATCTGGCTTGCAAACTCTGCCCTTATTCCCAGCATTCTCTGCCCCGAAAATCCTGCCTAGCTATCAGCCAATCAGCTTTTTTTAACCCAATCACATACACACATCTGTAGCCTACCAACTGAAGGGAAGAGAAAGGAGGATTACGTTAGGCTGCCCCAACAAACTTACCTTAAAAATTCACATATTTCCTAGTTTGCCTAAAACCTACTAATTTGAAAAGGCCTAATTTAATATTATGTATGGAAAAAAAGTCTCGCTCTCTCCAGTAACTCCAGTGCCCCTAGGGTCCACTTGCTGCCTGCGTTAATGCCTGTAGTTTACGGTTTACCTTCTCATGCATCTATACGTGCTCCCAAAAGGCCAAGTCCTCACCTTATACTTTCCCACAGATATTGATTCCCAGACTGGGGATTCCCTCAAAAGTTACCGTACTTTTGGCAAAAAAAAATCCCAGGACAAAGATGTCTTCAAATGTTGTACTTCTAATGCAAGAGATTAACAAATTAAAAATTTGGCATATTTTTCTAAAAAAAAAAAAAAAAAGAAAAAAAAGCATGCCTTTAATCTCAGCACTCAGGAGGGGGAGGCAGGCAGATATGAGTTTGGGGCCAGCCTGGCATAGAGTGAGTTCCAGGACAGCCAGGACACTACTTGCTCTCATCCCGTGTGGAACAGTGAGGAGGCTCTCAGGAGGTTGGCCATGGCTGTAAGGGACAGTAAAAACTCCCTACTCACTGCCTCTCCTGCCTTCGTCTGGATCTTCTGCAGTTTGCCTTCTTGTCGCAGCTACAAAAGATAAAACCAAGGAGAAGAAATGAGCCCGCACTGAGCACTAACAGTGCGACTACTGGGCTTCCTCCAGTTCCCCACCTCATCTTCAAATTCACTAACAGCAGACATCCCCAGCAGGAACCTTCAAGTTTTATTCCTCCAAATCCTTTGAGCTCACCAATTTCTCCTCTTCAAACAACTTCTTGTTTTCAGGGGATGCATACACAGCCAGTCCCTGAGAAAGGAGTTTATTGCGACCCACAGACTTCTTCACCAAGACCAGATCACCCCGCACTCCAATTTCTGCCAATGAAAACAGGAACAGATGAAAACTCTGCAGGAGTTCCTAGCCACATAGAGGACCTGAGTTTGGACATGGTCCGTAACCTTAGCACCATGGGGAGGAAACAGGCAGATTCGCGGGGCTCGGCTCTAGCCTCTGGCCTACGCACACTCTCACACCATACTACACTTGTCGTAAGTCTAGTTTAAAAACTGGTGTAGACTGAGTTGTTCAATCAAAGGATTTCATTATTTGTGATGCAAACTGTTGGGTTCTCTCTTCGCAGCTAACAGTGTTGCACACGCGTTTTAATTTTCCGTGCTGGAGATCATTATTTAAGTCACAGTACTTTCGTGACTTCTTTTTTTTTTTCACTAAGTAGTAAACACAAGGCAAACAAATGAGAGGCGGGAAGAGCTAACGTTATCCAGCAGTAACCCCTTGGGTCAGCATCCGGGTCCAGGCTTACCGTCCACGGACTGCGTGAGGATGAGCTCCAGGAGGTCTTTGGGCCGGTGTTTGGTGTCCTCCAGCAGCTTATACACGCGGTGCCGCCGGTGCAGGAGCGGCTTCCGGCCCTCTCCGGCCAGCGGCACCTTCCACCAGCGCTCCACGACGACCGTGCTCTGGCGGCCCGGGGACTGGGGTGAGCGAGTGTCCAGGAACACCCGCCACCGTCACCTGCATCCCAAGGAGAGCCCGCCAGCCACCCCACGGAGCAGCCCCTGCCGGTCTCAATCCGTCCCCAAGCCCCAGCCGGCCCTCACCCGGTAATGAGACAGACTGAAGTCACGCCTCGAAGTGCCCCCTTCCATTTGCGCCTGGAGTAGCTCCCCGATGCCTTTCTGCCGCAGCCAAGGAGCGCCAGCCCTCAGCAGGGCCAGACCCCGGCTAGCAATGGAGGCAGCCATGACCCCGGCGCGGAGACGGAGGAAGGGCCTCGCGCAGGCGCAGTCGGGCCCTATGGGCTGCCCACGGCGCGCCTGAGTGGCACGGCTGGAGGCTCTGCTGAGACCCGGGTACCCGGAATGGGACGGCGACAGGAGAGTCGGGAGACCTGCTGTTTATTTTCGTCACCTCTCTCCACAGATAATGCAATGAGCATTAAGCGGACTGACAAAAGAAAGCATCTTTTCTTTAGCTTCACTTAAAAAGAGGCAGAGGGGGCGCGGTGGTCCCTGCCTGTAATCTTCCAACAGGTTAGTTTCCAGGCTAACCTGATTTACACCGAGCTCTGGACCAGCGAGATCAACAAAAATAATTTAATAATAATAACTAATGATAACAATAAAAATTGATTTAATTCTACTTGCTGAGATAATTTCTAATTTTGACATTATAATTTCTGAACAGTAAAAGAATATGGATGCCGCTATCAATTTTCCTTTGAGTATCTAAAGGGTGGGATCCTCTAAAAGCTCTGCTTGAAAGGATCCAACTAATTCTGCCTAGAAGGATAGATAATAAAAACTGCAGAATGTGACAAACAGGTTTGACCAGCAGGTTCTTCCTTTCTCTCCCGCTGGGCAGGAGGGTTAGCGATTATCAGGACCGGTTGCAGTCTTCTAGGCAGATGGTTATCAGAACCAGTTGCAGCAAATGATTATCAAACTGTAAACTGAGTCACAATGGGACAGGCAGGATGTCACATGTCAGGTAGCCAACAGGATGTCACGGGTAGCCCGATGGGTTGAACTATGCTAATTTCGTTCTGGGTTGAACTCTGGTTTGTATGTCTGGACCAATCCCAATTGTTCTCGTACCCCATATTATAATTCATGGAAAACTTGTAATTTTGTCTATAAAAGCTTGCTTGCCTGGATGCTCTGGGTGCTTAGCTATCCCTAAGCTTTGCACCCGATTGCAATCGTGAAATAAACCACCTCATGCGTTTGCATCTGATGGCCTGGTTATTGAGTCTGGGGGCTCCTTGGCGTTGAGACCATTTTTCAGGTCTTTCATGCTGACTCTCCCAGATATTGTTACATTATAGTATTTAAGCTAATATTTAAAGAGTTGCAGGAGACATAAACGACAGAGAAAAAGAAACTACTGTAAGGCCCACACAATTCCTTCTGTGGAGTCTTTGTTCTAGATAGATGATAAAAATGGGACGAAAGAGGGTCTATAGAGTGTGGGAAGAGACACTGTGCTTCATTGCGTGTGCCCTTAAGCAGACTGACATACATGCATCTCCTTGGTTTCCAGGGCAACAATCTTCCCCTCCACACACACTAAGTGTATGGAATAGCACTCTTCTAAGTATCTGCTCTCTTGATGTTCCTGGTTCATCTTATGGTTGTTATTTATATATCAGTGATGTTTAAATTTCTATCCTAGACTGCCTACAAATTTCACATAGGAATGGATACCCAGCCTCTTCTTACTCTCTTATATGTCAAGCAGACATTTTTTTTTTTAAATCTCACAGGCCATCAGTAAACCCCATGTGTTCAACCTTTTCTTTTATTTTCAGAATCCAAACATTTGCCACCGTTACCCAGAGAGCCTCTTGGGAAAGGAGCTGACACATATGCTGGCTTCCTGCTTGAATGAGAGCTGGAGGAGAGGCTGTCATGGCTAGAACCGTGCAAACAATGGCCTCACTGACATGTCAACGTGTTTCTTTTCCTTTGTGTTTTCTCTTGCCTCTGCAGATAAGCACATCATTTATCTATGACAAGCTAAAGGCAGATAGGAAGTTATGTTTTCAGTTATTGAATTCCAAGAATAGCAGAACCATCTCCTCCTCCAACCCATGAGAGCAATTATCAAAACTCCCTACCACCTTGGTCAGTTCCTCTAATAATGTTACACTCTGAAACCCGGACAGAAATGAGACCAAAGAAGAGGTGAGCAGAAAAAGAGAGGTAAAAAAGGCAAAAAGAAAGAAGAAAGAAAAGGTTTTAAATCTAAGTGGCAGAGCTGATACCCAAGAAAGCCAGATGAAAGTCGGCTGTTTGTAATCCCAGCCTCAGCATTCCTATGCTGAGATGAGAGGGAGAGACAGAATTGACCAGAAGCTCAAGCTCATAGTGCAGCGGCAGAAATAACACGAGAGAGATTTTTTCAAAAGCAAAGTGAAAGAGACTCCTGGAAAAGCTGTCCTGTGACTTCCACACAGCCAGACATACAAATAATTTAAAACAATCCAGGTGTGGTGGCGCATGCCTTTAATCCCACACTCAGAAGGCAGAGCAGGAGGA
>JAQHUG010000385.1:998639-1009429 GCA_028555095.1 Dicrostonyx torquatus | reverse complement strand
TAAGTCAAAGGCCTTTGATGACCTTCTGTAATTATTAGGGCAAATGGTCCCTGACAGGAGGGAAGTTGGGAGTGGAAGAAGTAGATAGAAGTAAATAAAGTTCCAAGATCATGCTTCATTCTCGCTGCCACTATCGTGGCTTTTAAGAGTCAGGAAGGTGGCCGAGGCTCCTGTAGGCAGAGTGCCAGAATGTAGTCAGGCCACATTCCCAGGCATCTGCTGAATCCTTGCCTCTAGTTCCTTCTTGCACCCAGGGGCGCTGACTGAATTTGGCACTGGGTAGCAGAAGAGAAAGGGAAAATGCCTGCATGATGAGCAGACTCTAAGAAGTTTGTGGTACTTCCGAGCTCCACTTCTGAAATAATCTTACGGTTGTGTTTGGCAGCTGGTCCTGTGTGTGAAGAGCAGACTGGAGCCTTGCATTTCTTTCCTGCCTGGTGTGGGGGTGCCAACTGGGGGCTGTCTTGGCAATAAGGTCTGTGTCTGCAGCTCCCTGGGGCCCTGGGTAAAGAGGTGACAATGCTGTCCTCAGCTAGAGCAGGCCACGTGTGTGGGAGGTTGTGTTGTTTGACAGGAAGCTATGGTTCAAGAGACTTTAGTCTGCCTTCCCCTTTGGCTTCTGAAGTGGACTTGGGGAGTTTTTAGTGTGGAAGAAAAGATCAGAATAACTTGGCAGTGACCCGGTTACCCCCAGAGTTCTTGTCCCCAGAAGGCCGAGGTGCCACAAAATCAAAAGTCATGTGGTGCTTGACCCGGCCCTTGCCTTTACTCCAAAGGGCAATCAGACTGAAGCAGAGGGTCACTGAGGTGAGGAAGGGGAGAAAACCCACTGCCAGCACCATAACCACACCCCTGCTATCCAGAAAGAAAGGCCCTGGGATCCCTGGCATGGTGATATTGGGGTCAGAGACAGTGCCATTTGGTGGTTCGACTCGGATAACTTCCAGCCAGGTCCTCAGGGAGTCATTCCCAGCGACATTGCTGACTACACAGACATAGGCTCCCCTGTCCTGCAGCTGCACAGAGCGAATCTCCAGTGTGCCATCCTCTAGGACCCTTACTCGCCCAGCCCTTCCCAGCCAAGCTCCCTGAGGCCTCATCCAGGAGACAGTGGGGACTGGATCTCCATCTCCAGAGCAGGAGAAAACAGCGTGGCCTCCCTCCTCTGCAATGACCCACCGAGGCCCTGACTTTCTGATCAGGGCTGGTTTGCAAGTGAAGTGGCCCGGAGGGAGGATGTCTGAAAACTCCCTTAGGCTTTTCCCTTGGACATGTTGGGGGCCAGCACAAGCAGGGGGGGATGTGCCAAAGTCCAGGCGGCGGCGGAGGCGCAGCAGCCAGAGGAGGCGGCAATCGCAGGTTAGGGGGTTACCAGACAGCCTCAGGGTGACCAGTTTGTCTGGAGAAGGAAAGGCTGTTTCCTCTAGAGTCTGAAGAGCGTTGTCTGCTACATCCAGCAAGTGGAAGGCAGTCAGGCCATGGAAGGCATGCGCAGCGATGGAGGTGAGGCAGGCCCCTGACAGCCTGAGCTCCTGGAGCCTGACCAGGGGACTGAGCCTTCTGGCTGGGATGGCTGAGATAGGATTCTGAGACAGATCCAAGACCCGGAGGAAGCTCAGATGGTGTAGTGCTTGGAAGGGTACTGAGCTCAAATTGCAGCGGGTGATGGCCAGGGTGCTCAAATTGAGCCCTAGCAGGCTCCCTGGGTCCAAGGCCTCCAGAGATGGCCAGTGGTGGATCTCCAGCTCCTTTAGCTGCCTTAGCCCTCGAAGTGCCCCAGCTGGCAGCTTCTCAATATCCAGTTCTCGAAGCCTAAGAGTCACTAGTGCTGGGAGCTGGGCAAGGGCTAGGCCAGGCACTGTGCTGAGGTTGCAGCGTTCCAGGGTGAGGGTACTTAACTTGGCCAGCCCGGCAAAGGCCCCAGGAGCCACAAACACCAGGTGATTGTCTCCAACCTCCAGTTGCTGGAGGCTGCTTAGCTCGCCAAAGGCTCCATCTAGGAAGAGCACAATCTGATTGAGGCGGAGGTCCAGCAGTGTGAGAGCAGATAGGCCTGAGAAGATCCCAGGACCCACAATTCTCAGTTGGTTGCCCTGGAGCCTCAGGGTGAGTAGATTTTGTAAGCCATGGAAGGCCCCAGGCTCAAGGGTAGAGAGCTGGTTGTAGCTGAGGTCCAGTTCTTGGAGCTGGCCCAGTCGGGAGAGCATGCCCCGCTGAAGCCCCCACAAGCGGTTTCTACTCAAGTCCAGGAGCTCTGTGTCCAGTGGAAGCCCTCCAGGGACAGTGTCGAGTCGCCTGTGGGCACAGAGTACTGCCCGGGTTTGGGAGGTGCAGTCACACACAGTAGGGCAGCTACTGTTGCTCCCTCCAGGTAGGAGGAGCAGGAAAAGGAGCGGGGGCCACGGAAGCCAGGCTTGCTTTGGAACTGTGGCTGCGTCCATCCCCCGAGGCCTGGAATAGATGATGACATGGCCTTTTTTGCAAAGTGGCTTTAGAAGATGATGACCCTGCATTCCCCTGAGCCTCCTTAAGGGGAGGAAAAGTGACTGGTGACTCCATCTTGCCAGCAAGTGTGTCACACAACCGGGGAAACCTGTACTGCCTCCCTGGGGCTTCTTAAGGTTCTTCCTATGGGGAAATCTCTCCCTTGCAGCCCTGGATAACCGGCCATGAACTTCCCATGCATGGGTCCCTAGTCCAGCTGGTTTCTGTGGTGGAAGGCTTAAGGGACTGAGTAGTAGGGAAAGAACTTTCCCTGCTTCTCCCTTATATTCATGAGACTAGGAATACCTTAGGTCCTGTTTCTGTGACATCTTTTCTCTGCAATCAGAACTCTGTTCTGTTCCTCTCACCCCCACCCACCCCTTTTGGCTTGTTTGTTTGTTTTTTTGAGACAGGGTTTCTCTGTGTCACAGCTCTGGCTGTCCTGGAACTAGCTCTTGTAGACCGACTCACAGAGATCCCCCTGACTCTTTCTCCCGAGCACTGGGATTAAAGGTGTGTGCCTCATTCTTGTTCTGCATTTTGTGCCTACAACTTTACCTAAGTCTCAGGGAGATCCCATCCAGACTCGAATTTCTGACCCTGTGCTGACCGGAAAGAGGTCCTCCCTTGACAGTCATCAGAAGCAAAGGGACATGCAAGTTTCAGCTCTGCTCCAGTCTCTGCCCAGGGCCCAGGCTCTGGACTAGCCAAGCTGGTGTACCCAGAATATGTGTGGATGACAAGCCTGGCTGTGTATTAGCTATGGAACAGAGTGCAGCAACACTGGTTGATGAGATTGGGGATCCCTTACAAGAGCCGCAAGGACAGCACCTCTTCCTTCATAGAGGGATTGGGATGTGGAAACTATCCAAAGGGTGCTGAGGTTTTGCTTTGGACTTCTCTTCTGTCCTCCCTTACTGGGGTTTTGAATCTGTGCATTTGCAGGAGAGCTTAGACCCTTTTCTGCCTGAGCTGCCTGACAAGACAATAGAAATGTGATCCAAGGAAGCATGGATAAAGAGGGAGAGACAGCAATGACCAGATGCCATGGGTGGGAGGAAGGGAACCACTGGCTAGCAGAACAGACCCCGGGACCTATGTACAGTGGGTCTCTGGGGACGAGAAGCCTAGGCAGTATCTGCAGGTGGCTGACAAAGTGATAGACAAAGGCATCGTAAATGCTGAGTGCCTCTGCTTGCCTTGCTAATGCATAGGGATCTCAAGGGAGAGGAATATTCGAGTTAGAAAGACACTGCCAAGGGACAGGACTGGGACAAGCTGACATTCCTGCAGGCCGCCTGCTGTGTTCCCCTGGCTGCAGGTCCTGCACCTCTGGACTTGGGGCTTCAGCTTCTCTGGGTCTTGTGGAGGCAGCTTTCTGCTGCATGTCCTATTTTCTTCCATGTGGCTTCCCTTCCTTCCTACACTCTGGAGAGTCTCCTCCGGCCACTTCAGAGGGTCATAGCAGCTGGGCAACTAAAGATGCCAAGTTCAATCCTCAGTATGGAGGCTAGAGGAAAGAGCAGGAGATGAGGGGTGCGGGAAACTGTTGTGGGGTGATTTGGGGAGGGGAAAGAGTGGCAAGGGGCAATGACTGCTAAATCTGTTCCCAACCCTTTCACAGTTATCTCTGGGGTGCTAAGATTCTCAGCCTCACCTCTCCCTGGGCCTGTTCTGGGAAGTCCACCTGACAGCTAGCTTGTCATCTCTGTTGCTGCAGTTCCTGCTCATCCTTTGCTCTGCACTCAGCAAAAGTGCAGTGAAGCATGTGTGCCAGCTCCCTTCCTTCCAAGAGTTTCCTCCTGGTCCCCAAAGCCTGCTGGCCCAGTGGCTGGGGGACTCCTGGTCAACATCGCCTATTTATAAGGTGGCCAACTGAACCATAGTCTTCCTTTCTTATCCTCTGTGGCTGCAGGACTGGCCTCTGGTCACTTTGCAGGGAGAGACCATTGTTACAAAAGCACTTTCTCTCCCTTTGGAGTCTGGGCATTGTTTCCTCGGGGACACAGAGCTTTCCTCTTGTCTCTGTGTGACCATCACAGACCCATATGAACATATATATATCCACTTTAAAGAACACCTGACTGAGATGTAGGGACCTGCATGGAGAGGGGTCACTTAGAAGAGAGATTTTTGGAACACCCACACTGACTGTGGGGGGAAAACCCTTTGTAGGCGTAGAAGAAACACTAGGGAGAAGGAGGGGTGGTCTCCCTGGAGTCCTCCCCACCAGGGTTACCCGGGACATTTTACTTTTCCAATCACAGTCCTGTGGGGCAGGATGAATGGTTGGTTGGGGTGGGGGTGCAAGCTTCCTTTCCTTTACAGGCACAGTTAGCCTGGCCTTGTCTTTGAGAATGCCGTGGGAAAGGGCAGCTGAGACTTCCGCAAAGAGGTCAGGGGCACTTACCGGAGAAGCCGGAGGGTGGCATCAAGTTGGGCGCTGTATCTCTCCGAGGCTGGGGCCTGTCCCATCCGAGCTGCACCTTGGCCCCTCCAGCTCCCCTGTGCGTATGACTCCCCACTCCCCAGCAGCCTGCAGCGTCAGCCCGCTGGCGGGACTGCTGTGGCTGCCGCCGCGCCGCCTCTACTGTTACTGCGGCCGGCCGTGCGGCCAAGACCAAGAGAGAGAAAGAAGACAGAAAGCATTTCTTCTCTCTGTCTCTCGCTCTCTGTCTCTCACTCTCTGTCTCTCTCTATATATATATCTGTCTCTCTCTCCTCTTCTCTCTTTTTAAACCTGGCGAGAATGAGTCTGCAGCAACCCTGTTGGTGCAAAATAAATAAATAAAGCGACCAGGGAGGGCTGCAGCAAGCACCACTACAGGATGACGGAATGGGGGAGGGGGAGAGGAAGTGAAGAGGGGACTCTGGGGCTGGGGTAGGGTCTGCTACTGAGACTTCCTGGGAAGCTTGAAAGAGTTCTGACATCCTGATTCCTCCTGGGGAGCTAGAGAGCTCCCGGGACGCCGCTTCCACAGCTTCTAGTCTCTTAGACGCAGGGCAATTCTGTGCAATCTCTACATCTAAACGGGCCTGTGGGTATCGTTTGTCGGAAGTTCTCAGTCCAGAATATCTTCCTGCAGCTTAGTTTGCCATTCCTCCAGGACTGGGTACCTGAGCATCAGTTTCCAAGTCTCCCTGAGGGACTGCTTAGTTTGGGGAAGAATCTGGGGGGCTAACATTCCTATAAAACAGATGGATTACTGACTTGACACAGCAACAAGACTGCAGAGCAAGCGTGGATCCTGGGTAGCCGCATTTAGGTCTCCCACCACCCAACTCACGTGCCCTGCACCTTTGCACAAGTGTGCACACATGCGCACACGCACACACAAACACACATACAAATTCCAGCCTTTAAAATCATTTTATAAAGAATGCACAAGTAGGGTTTTATGCTTATCTAGCTAAACCCTTCCCTGAGAGGAAAAAAAAAAAAACCCTCCCTCCCTCTCTTCTGCTGTTTCCACCTCCTAGGAGAGTCTGCAGCTTTACAAAGCCGAGAGAAGTTCTGAGCAAGATCATGGAAGAGAAACAGGTCCCTGCCCTGTTCCTAGTCATTCCCTCATGCTGGAGTCAGTGGCCCACAGGCACAGAGCAGGGGGCAATATTGCCCTCTTTCCTCATAGAGAGAGCAGGATAGAGGGTGAGGGCAAGGGCATCCTCCCAGTGCCGGCAGGTCCTTGGGTGTCTCTGGCTGATCAGCGGCCAGTCCTCTGCTTCTCTTAGGGATGGTTCTTGGGACAGAAGACAGTTGGAGTTGGGATAGTATGCTCTGACATCCTGTAGACCTAAGACCCCTCACCTCCTGGCCTCAAGGGAGAGATTGTACCATTGGAAAAGTGTCTACAAAGGTGTGTCACTGCAGGCAGAGCTGCTCTGTGCTCCGTCTCTGTGTGTGGATGTGTCTCTGATTAGATTGTGCTAACACACAGAGGTTCACATTCTAATTCTGCCAATGATACTCTCAGTTTCCACTGTTCCCTCTCTCCACACTCGTTATCCTGGCCCCTCATTTCTACCCCATCATTACTCTCTACATATCCAGGTTATTTTAGGTCCCAGAAAAAGGGCAGGGTGGCGAACAACTTCTTTACTGGACTAAGAAGGAGGAAGGCAGAAAGATCTCAAGGATCTGGATACTTGTTATATACAGGTCTTTCTGGCTGCTTGCCATCACCAGTCTGCGCTAGATCCATCTCCCCCAGCTGGAGCCCTTGGGGAAGTACAATGAGGTATTCAAAGGAGTATGTTAGCTTTCAAGCTCAGAATTGAGTTCTCTTCATCCTGGGTATCTGGATTTATCCCCCTGTTCGTTTGACTTGGTCATCCTACAGGCCTTTATAGCCCATCTACCCCCACACCTTCCGGAAGTCAGGGTAGAACTTATGGGAAATCAAACATAACAAGCCTTTTCACCATCACCTGCTACTGTTTTTCTGCCAGGAAAGCCTGGGGGCAGAAAATTAGGGTTAGCATTTGCTCACTTCTAGGGAGACCACCCTCCATAGAGCACAAGAAGCGGGAGGCTGAGGGAATGGAGTCCAGGGAGATGGGCCACCCATCAGCTGACAGTCCTCAGGTCACTTGGTTAGCCCCTCGGGGGCTCCACGTCAGCGCTGAAGAGCTCCCTGTAGAGAGGAGGGAAGGCAGCTTGGACTACGATGGGGTGGAGGCGCTGAAAGAGCTGCAGCTTTTCCACGTGTTGGCTGCACAGGCTCCGGAGTTTCCCTTTAGGTGGCAGCTGGAGATGGGTTAGGAGGGATTGAGAGTCAGTGTTTGCCAGAGCAAAAATGTCTTCTTGCTGTTGTTGAACTAGAATCCCCCTCCCTGCTGCTCCCTCCAACCCCAGCAGCTGATCCCACTGGTTAGATGTACATGCATCTGGATTCGGTTTGAAAGTCACTTCTGCACCCTCCGCACTGTGCCTGGCTTAGCAAGGCCATGCTTGGCCTGTGGCATAAGTGGCTCCGCCTACCCCCAAACTTACTTTACTCCATGGCTCTTTGCCTTGGTTCATGTTATTTCCTCATGTGTTTTTTTTTTTTTTTTTTTTTTTTTTTGTTTGAGACAGGGTTTCTCTGTGGCTTTGGATCCTGTCCTTGAACTTGCTTTGTAGATCAGGCTGGCCTCGAACTCACAAAGATCCGCCTGCCTCTGCCTCCCGAATGCTGGGATTAAAGGCGTGCGCCACCACTGCCTGGCTGGAATACCTTTCTAACTCTCCTTTGTTTCAAGTATTATCTCCTCTGAGACCACCCTGCTTCCCCCACCCCCATCCCTTGCTGGGTTAAAGACCTTCTTCCTACAGGCTTCCTTCTGTGTAGTACTTGCCACACTGTGGAAAAGGATCAAATTTGTCTGCCTTCTGCTCCACATTTACTTAGATAAGGTCCATCTATCTTTCCCCACTAGGTATCTTCTGTTCCTATAACAATGCTGGCACAAATGCTCAACAACTGCTTGATTGAACTGAACAGTTTTGAAGCAGGTACCTAACACAGCAAATATAAATCAGTCTAGTCAGTCTTCACCCAAAGGAAGGCACAGAAGCCCCTGGGACAGAGGCAGGGAGAAAGACCAAGACACCATCATTCCTATGCAACTTCCAGCACAACGAAGTGAGACTTAAAAACACCTCTTTATTGCCATCTCCCCTTCTTGCTTAGCTCCCTAGAAAAATGCCAGTCAGGCCGGGCGGTGGTGGCGCACGCCTTTAATCCCAGCACTCGGGAGGCAGAGGCAGGCGGATCTTTGTGAGTTTGAGACCAGCCTGGTCTACAAGAGCTAGTTCCAGCGCAGGCTCCAAAGCCACAGAGAAACCCTGTCTCGAAAAACCAAAAAAAAAAAAAAAAAAAAAAGAAAAAAAAAGGAAAATGCCAGTCAGAGGAAAGCAGCAGGGTGACTCCCCCACATATCTCGAATTTATTATCTGTTTGTGTATTAGTGCTTTTGAGTTTGCCTGGGTTACTACAATAATTTCTTTTATTCATTCAAAAGATATTTGTTGAGAAACTTGACAAATTTAGATGAAGCACTGTCAGGAGCTCTGATGTAACATCAGTAAATTGAAACTGTATTTTAATTAGATTCCTAAATACAACTATATGCTGCCTAACAACTCTGAGGAATTATGAACCTCTAACTACAGTGCTTCCGTAGGGTTACAGGGGTGGAGGCAGTGTAGCTGTGTGTGTTTGTGAGTTCATCCTGTGGTTCCCCACAATGTGACGCTGTCGTGTTCTTAGAACATATTCCTGTATGTACAGCATACAGCTGTATTTATTGGTGCTGAAGCAGGATGAGGGATGGAGTCCTTCTTCTGTTGGGTAATTGTTTAGGGAAAACCTTTCCTGAATGAAGGCTTGAAGAAAAACATTTGGAAACTTAGAGGGAATCCTACAGGAGACAATGGCAGGTGCAAAGGCCCTGAGAGATGGGACCAGCCATGGTCTGCTGAAGGACTAGCAAAGAAAGTGTGGTCAGAGTATGGGAGCCCAAAGAGTGATGCAAAGTCAGATAGGAAGAAAGTAGGGGTGACATGATGGTCCCTTTGACCATAACACAGACTCTCGAGTTGAATTTTTGGCAACCACAGGAGAGTAGGGAACAAAAGAGGCTGGTGATGGTCTTGCCTCCTTAAAGGAGCCAGCATGGATACTGAGTGAGTGCTGTGTGACTCTGACATGGCAGACAAAGGTAGGGTGGGAAGTTGAGTTAGGAGTTTATAGTCTAGCGGTGGTTTCTGGAAACAAGGTTTCTCTGTAGCTTTGGTGCCTGTCCTGGAACTAGCTCTTGTAGACTAGGCTGGCCTCAAACTCACAGAGATCCATCTGCCTCTGCCTCCCAAGTGCTAGGATTAAAGGTGTGCACCACCACTACCTGGCTTTTTTTTTTTTTTTTCGGTTTTTCAGACAGGGTTTCTTTGTAGCTTTGGAGCCTGTCCTGATGCTAGCTTGCTGGCCTCAAACTCATCAAGATCCGCCTGCCTCTGCCTCCTGAGTGCTGGGATTAAAGGCGTGTGCTACCACTGCCCAGCCGTGTGAGGTGTTTTTAGAGTGGATCCTTCTGAGCGTGTTGGTACGTGCCTGTGATTTTAGGGAATGTGGATGTAGGAGGATCGTGAGTTCAAGGCCAACCTTGGCTACCTGAGTCCCTGTCTCAAAAAATAATACAAAACACAGCAAAGTGGATTCAACCACATTTGCATTCCAATTGATTTCCCAGGTCCAGTCTCTTCTTTAAATCTATTTTGCTGTAGATTGGAGGTTACATTTCTTAGGGAGCGATTGTTTGGATAACTTCTGTATCTCAGTACTAGCATGATTGTGTGACACAAGGGCCTAAGAGAATGACTACATAGATTTCCTAGTGACAGATCTGAATACGGCATGGCTCTAGTCATTGGGGCTCCCCATTGCATGGCTCTAGTCGTCGGGGCTCCCCATTGCCTAGAAGCAAAACCTTCACTCTTCCTATGACACTGAAAGTCTTTGCGGTTCCTGTTCCTCACAGTTTCAGGCCTACCTTCTGCTCCTCTCCTGCTTCACCAGCTTCTGGCCTCACATTTACCAAAAAGTACCATGAGAGCTGGGGAGACAGCTCAGTCAATAAAGTGCAGTCCTTTGAGCATGAAGACCTGAATTCAGTTTCCAGAACCCACAGAAAGGAAACCAGGTGAAAGCTGGGTGTGGAGGTACACTCCTTTAATCCCAGCACTGGGGAGGCCGAAGAGGGCTGATCTGTGAGTTCGAGGCCAGCCTGGTCTATGAAGTAAGTTCCAGGGCAGCCAGGGCAATGCAGAAAAACTTGTTGTGAAACAAACACACACACACACAAAACAGGGCTGGAGAGATGGCTCAGTGGTTAAGAGCACTGACTGCTCTTCTAGAGGTCCTGAGTTCAATTCCCAGCAACCACATGGTGGCTCACAACCATCTATAATGAGACCTGGTGCCACCTTCTGGCATGTGGGCACACATGGAAGGAATGCTGTACACATAATAAAAAAAAAATCTTAAAAAGAAAACAAACGAAAAAGAAAAGAGAAAGAAAAAAGGGGGAAAAAGAAAGCTGGGCAAGGTAGTTCATGCTTGTAATCTCCACATTTGAAAGAAAAAGACAGGGCTGGAGAGATGGCTCAGAGGTTAAGAGCACTGGCTACACTTCTAAAGGTCCTGAGTTCAATTCCCAGCAACCACATGGTGGCTCACAACCATCTGCAATGAGATCTGGTGCCCTCTTATGGCCTCTTATGGCCTGCAGGGACATATGCAGGCAGACCACTGTATACTTAATAAAAA
>JAQHUG010000385.1:976468-997384 GCA_028555095.1 Dicrostonyx torquatus | reverse complement strand
GACCTTGAATTCCTGTTTCTCTTGCTTTGTTCTTCCTCGTGAGTGCTGGTATTACAGGCACACATCACCAATGCTGTACTTTCAAGAGTTTTTATAATATTGAATTAGGGGCTCCAGGGATATCGTCGAAAGAGTACTACGATTAAGATTCGTGTTATCAATTAATATAAGCCACTGAAATCACTTTATTGTTACAAAAAGATTTTAACACCTACCTACTTATAACTGGGTTGCCTTAAGGATAAGAGACCTATCATCAAAAGCACTTTTTAATCTCATTATTAAATATCACGCATTCTAATTCATATTAGAGTTATTTTAGAAGGCATGACACCTCTTTATACTGGACTGAAATACCTTAGTGAGACAGCATCTCTGTATCTTTCCACAGTGCTCTGTGTAAGCAGGTGCTGGGGAAGTGTCAGCTATATTAAACCCAATTGTTCCCTGGAGGTTTCTCACAACTCCACACTAACTTTCTGCCTTTTTGCACCTGGAACCGGTTGTTCCCACAGTCCCTGCTGCTATTGCAAACTCTGACATAACACAGCACCTGGGCACTCTCTCCTCTGCTCCTGACGACCCTGGCCCCAATGGTACAGAACTGGCAGTGGGTCTGGTCTCTTCTATCCTATGGACCTTTCCTACCTTGGCTAGGAGGCCTTGGCGATGAGTTTTGCAGAGATGATGATGGAAGGCCAGTTCCAGACTGTATTGAAGATGCTCCACTCTCCTTTTCTCTTGGAGCCCAGGCCGGTCTGAAGGAAGCGATGGGACCAGAGTGAAACAGAAACATCACACACAGTCTTGTCCAGCAAAATGGTGTCATGTATCTTTTTGGAGAGGCCCTCCCAGCTGAGTGTGTGCGTGTGTGTGTGTTGGTTTGATAGCAGCAGAGATGGGACACTGGGCCTGTTTAGTTAACTACTAGGGAACCTGTAATGATGACATGGGTGGGGACTGTTAACCTTCCAACTCCAAGCTGCCTCTTCCCTGGTATCCTGCTCTTTCACCCAGCTCATTCAATGTCAGGCACTAGGTTTCTGTCACTGAGGTAAAATGTTGGAAGAGAGCTTTCCCGTTCCTACAAGAGTGGCTCAGCTGACCTCCTGAAGTTGTCCAAGTGGCCACCAAGGCCTCTAAAGTTGTCTGTGGCTCTCTTTCAACTCCTAAGATACCGCTGGCTTTGTTTTCCTCAAATACCCCCAAGTCATCTATAAAGCCTTGCTTCCAGTTTGAGGCCATGTTAGCAGAATTGGAAGACTTGTACTGCTAATTAACAAGCGCAGAGCAGCAGGCCCGCTTTACTAGATTTTCTGGATATTCAGTGTTCAGGTGGGTTAGGCCGGACACTCTAGTCCCGTGGATACCCAGAGCCCTAACACCATGCAGGCATTCTGTCTCAAAATGAGCCCACAGCAAGTAGTCATTCTCAATCTGGAGGTGACTGTAAAATTCCAGGTGTAGCCCAGACGAGTTACAACAGAATCTGGAAGTGGGACCCAGGCACGCAATCAGTTCTGAAAGCTCCCTAGGTCGTCACAATGCTGCCAAGGAGTCGCTGCGGCACACTGACCAGTCGGTTAATGTCTCCTGGGGAAGTGGCTCATTTCCGCCCAGCCTCCCTTCTCCATGCTCCTACTGCCCCATTATATGTGGCCCTTGTCCTGTCTTAAGGTTCCGCTGGATGCTTTCATCTGTTTTATTTTACAGAAGCCTTGGGCAGCGCTCATTGTGTCAGGCAATCTCCCAGATTTAGTCATACCCAAAGGCCTAGGCTCCCCACTCATTGCTGTGTCCTAGCCACCAGAGTGCCTTCCCCAGGCCCAGCCACACTCACTGGCATTGATGAGAACCAGGGCCGTGTAGAGGGCGATCTCATCCTCAGAGAAATGCAAGGCACTGAGGAAGTGGGAAAAGTCGAATATGGAACTGATGAGCTCGCTGCAGCCTGCCGGAGTGGAGATGGAGAGAATAAGCGTGGAAGCTGGTTCTCAAGGGCACCACCCTTTGGGCATTTAGAGCAGGGGGAGCCTCAGCCCGGCATAGGGGCTTTAGAGAGGACTGGCGTCAGGAACTTCTCATTTCCCCTGCCCCTCACCCAAGGCTCGGAACAGCTCCACGCCACCATATTTGCCTTCAAAAAAGACTGTGTGGTTGTCAGGATTGTAGGCCCGGCACATCCTCACAAGCACGACTTCCATTGCTCCTGGAAAAGGGGGAGAAAGTTGAGAGGGCAGTGTCAAGCAAAGCCAGGAACTGACTCCCTCAGTATCTTTTTTTTTTTTTTTTTTTTTTTGCCATCCCTAGCTTCATCTCCCAGGCTCATTCTGCTTCCATCCCCAGCCCATACTCTCCTCCCATCCCTGGGCCCGCCCGTCCCAGGGCACCTGCTTTCAGTAGTATGATCTGGTCATTCTGGCAGAGCTCCATGAAGCCCGAGAGCCGCTTGGCAAACTCCACCACATACTGAATGGCCTCAGTGAGTTGGTGGGCACAGCGCTCCCACATCTCCCACATGGACTGCAGGGACAGAGGAGGTGACCTGTGACCCTCTCAAGTCCCTGAACCCTCACAAATTGCAGGGACTTGGCTCTACAGTTTCATGTTTCAACACTCAAACCCTATTAGCACAAATGTACTCAGGGTCAATTCCTTCACTGGGTTCCTCAGTACAAGGAAACCTGGGGAGGCATACGAGGGATGGAAACTTCTAATTTCTTAACTCCGAGTTTTCTTCTTCCTGATTGCCTGGTCATTCACGAAGCCCCTAAAGGAGGTGTCAGTAGCTGAGAAACGCAAATGTGAAGTGCCAGCTGATGGCAGAGCAGCTGGTGTTGTCAGAGTGGCACACACGGACAGCAGATACTGGGGAGCCCTCAGATTTGAGCTTGACTGCTTCTATCACGTTGTGACCCTGAGTGCCTCTACCTTAGTGTGAACACTTCTCAGAGGCCAGCTGATGGAAGGCCTGAGGATGATCTATGTCTAACCTTTGACACGACAATATGATATGGCTAGCTACAAAGTTCATACCTGGAAATCAAGTTTTTAAATATCTCCTGTTTTAAAGCCAGGTATGGCGCACACCTTTAGTCCCAGCACTCGGGAGGTAGAAGCAGGTGGGGTTCAAGACCAGCCTGGTCTACAAAGTGAGTTCTAGGACAGTCAGGGCTACTCAGAAAAACCTTGACTCAAAAACAAAAACAAACAAACAAACAAAAAACAACAAAACCCCCCCAAAAAACAAAAAAACAAAGCAAGCAAATAAAATAGCCCTCATGATTGTGCACTGGGCCACACTGATCCCTGTCTTTAGACACATGCAGCTTGCAGGCTGTAGGCTGGACGTACTTCATCAAAGCTTCTGTCACACTGACTAGAAGGAAGGCTATTCAATAAACGACGCTTAGGTACTTATTAGTGTCAGTTACTGGTGGAGCATGAAAGGCAGTGTGACAGGGTCCGGGTGGCTGAGGAGGCAGCTAGCTGGGTATATTTTCCATAAGCAGGAGCTAGGGAAACCCTCTCATCTAGCTGTTGGCCAGCCTGTCTGCGATACCCTACTGCTCCCATACCTGTGCAAGTAGCCATCTCTGGGCTCTTCCAGTGGTGGTGGGGGGTGATGCCCTCCCTTCCCTCGTGTCTCCTGTCCTCACCTTCCTCTGGTAGCTGTTCACCTCCTCCCTGGAGAAGAGGTTGGTGCGTTGCCGTAGCAGGTCCTCCAGCCGCAGCTGGCATGTCTCTTGGTAGGACTTGCAGACATTCTGTACCAGGCACTCTGGGGCCGGAAGAGGAAGGTATGACTAGATCTTAGCCAATTCCCACCCTGACTCTCATGAAGAGGCTCTCCCTGGTCCACCTGCTCTATCTCCTCCCTTGACTCTTCGTCCAGAATCCCCTAGTTCCTTAGGACTAATGTTTGGTTACAAGGGTGCTTCCCTTATCTTCACCGCCCATTTCCCTTCCCCAGTGCTCACCTATGTCTGTCAGGGAGGCATACGGTGCCTCTGGGGCGCTGCAGAAACTGGGACTGCAGTGGCTGTCTGGACCTTGTTCTGGTTCCCCAGGCTCGGGATGCCTGGCTCCCGCGAAATGAAGTCCACGTCTTCCAGAAGTGAGCTGGCTGTCTGTACTATAGATGCTGTCTCTGCCCTCAGCTCTGCCTCGCTCTGGGCTATGCTCAAGGTGGCAGGAGGCTCCTTGGACCTCTGTTTTCGCCAAGTTGTTGGAATATGGGGGCCCAGAGCCTGAGACTCTCAGGAGGCTAGGGGGACAAGCAGAGGCCTCAGGCAGGTCAGGTGAGGCGCCCAGTGGTAGCTGCCCATCTGGGAGCCCCAAAGTGTATGTAAAGGTATCTGCTCCATGGCCCTCTGCAGGAGGGGTCTTGGCCACCTGTTCCTGTTGCTGCTTCTGCTGCAGTTGTTTCTGCACTTCTGCATGGAGACTGTCCCTCTGCTTCTTGGACATTCGGCCGAACTTAACAGCTGAAGAAGGTTCAGAATCAGTACAGATGGCAGGCAGGGGAACAGTACAGGGCAGGGTCCACAGGCACACAAATTGCATCCTAAGTCAGATTTCTCCAGCTCATCCGTGAACTTTCTTTTTGGGAGCTTAGGCTCCAGGCTCCTCCCACAACTGGTTCTGTTCCCTTTAGGATCTGTCCTACTGACATTTTCATTTCCCTAGAAAAATCATTTGAGCCCTAAACTAAATGCTAGTAGTGACAGAAACCAAGCAATGAGCTTGGGCTTGGGATTCTGGCCTCTGGAGACCAGGGCTGAGGTGGGGGTTGAATATGGGGCCTCAGGCTGTATTGGGGTCAGCATGCCTGTCTGGGAGGGCTGGAGGAAGAGAAGGGCTGTGAACACAGGTCTCCCTGTGGTCAGGCCTGCAGGCTCCCTGGTGACCTAGATACTCACCACAGCCCAACCCAGGCTCCGCGGCTTCTTCTGAACATCCTCTTCTGCTCTCTCTTTCCTGCCTTTTTGCTCCCCCCAACCCCTCCCAGCTGTGGGGGCACAGCCCTTGGCCCCGCCTGCCCCTTTGCACCCCTGCATGTTTCCTTTCGCTTTGTTATTTTGAGCACTGAAAAGTGCTGACAGGCTCCTTCTAGCTCCTCCTCACCTCATGCCAACCCCCCTCCACCCAGGGCTCCTTCTGCGGTGAGGATGGTGGGTGAGGAGGGTGGATAAACCCTAGGAACACCACACTCCACCCCCCACCTTCTGGGTCATTCTCAGGCTAACTCTGATGGTGTTCCCAGTCACACATCCTCCTGTGTTGGAGGATGGTTACACAGGGTTCAGGAGAGAGCTGGAGCTAAACTCCCGTGACAGGGCAAGAGACAACAATGTAGAAAGTGGATGGGAACTAGGCTAGGAGAAGGCAGAATGAAGAGAATTCATTAGAGGAAGAAGAGACAGGAGTAATAGGTGCTAGTAAAGGGTTTCTGGAGCAGAGCCTGGAGTTGAGACTCTGAAGAGCCTCAAGGACACTCAAAGAGATGGGACAAAGGGCTAAGAGTAGAAGGCTGATGAGAGGCCCCAGGCAGGGTGTTTTTGCAAGCCAACTCTGTCTGACTGACAAGAGGCCAGGATGCCTCTGGAGAGTGCAGGGACTCTTGGGGCCTGCCCCCACATCCTCACCATCTCGGGACATGCCCAGAGCCAGGCACTTCTGCAGGCGGCAGTGTTGGCATCGGTTGCGGCTGGTGCGGTCAATGGGGCAGTTCTGCTGACGGGTGCAGGAGTAGGCCACATTACACTGTTGGCTGCGGCGGAAGAAGCCCTGGGGAACAGAGGTTGCTTATCCCATCCAGGTCAAGGTCAAGGTGGCCCTGGGACCTCTAACTCCCATGCACTGGTCTCAGGACTTTCCACATCTAGAAACCCACCAAAGTCCCCCCAACCCCGACTGTATAGTTGTGATTGACGCTGTGGTCACTTTCCCACACCAAGACAAGGTCCTCCTGCTTCCTCACATTCAGGACCCTCACCAAGTGTGGGTGTGAGCACAGACCATGACTGTTAAAACTGGCTAAGATAAAACCATCTGCAGATCAGTGCCTGCAGCTCACCTTGCACCCCTCACAGGTGATGACCCCGTAGTGGATCCCAGATGACTTATCCCCACAGATCTTGCAAGGAATTACTTCAATTTGTGCTGGAAGAGAGGGAGAGAGACTTTAGCCCAGGATATTTGTCTGGATTCCACTACCATGAGCCTGGGGTGCTGATGCAGGTGTCTGGTGCTTCCCCATTTCTTCAGTGAGCTCCACCATTCCCTCTTGCATTAGAGAAGGGGAAGCGATGTGCTAAATGCTTCTCAGCAAAGGGTCTGAGGAGGTTGGGTTTTGTTCACAAAGCATCTGGGAGTTGTATCAGCTTTTACTGAGGCAGTAAGCAGCTGCAAAGAGGCCACCTGCTTATCCCTCCAAGTTGAATATCCCCAGTGTCCCCCACCCCCATCCTGCAGAGAGCCAGAGGGGTCCTTACTGCTTTGTAACACCTGCTTCCTGCCCAAGGGGCTTCCTTTGTGCCCACTCCCTCTTCTGAGGTTTGACTCCCATGAACAGAGGATGGGACACGGTAGGAAGATGAGGTACACCAAGTCTCTGAGCACTAGACAGAGATGTCAGTCACTCTGGGAAGAGAGGGAAGGCCATACAGGGACAGGAACTTAGGGGACCAATGCAGTGGGGTATAGAGAGACTAGGAAGAAACAGGGATGCAGCCTGGAGAAACGCTCAACCCAGCTTTGCTGATTGTCTAAGAGCCCAAATAAAGTTTCCAGGCTGTTGGCCCCCGAACCAACATGAAGTAGTGTTTGGTGTATAAGCGTGTAAGAGATTGTAGGAAGGCATCTGTGTCCATCTGTGTGAGCACAGACCATGACTGTTAAAAGTGGCTGAGATAAAACCACCTCATTCACCTGTTCCCTTCACAGATGAACAACAGCTAGTTTGCTCAGGCTCACATAGCTAGTTTCCTTGAGTGGCATGTCTACAAGTCACCCTCCTGCACTGTTCATTATGTGTTGACATGTTTGAAGGCACACTTGTGTGCGCATGTATGTACACAGATGAAAAGCATATGTGGCTTGTTGGTCGTGATGGCACACGCCTTAGATTCCAGCACTAGGGAGGCAGAGGCAGGGGCATCTTTGTGAGTTCAAGGTCAGCCTGGTCTACACATCAAGATCCAGGCTAGCCTTGGCTACATAGTGAGATCTTATCTCAAGAAAAAAAGAAAGAAAAAGAAAAAAGGAGAAGAAAGTGCATGTGACCTGTAGGTCCGTGGTAAACTATCTGTAGCAGTGCACATGATTTGTGGTAAACGATCTGTACCAGTGCACATGCGCACATTTGTTAGGAAGTTGTTGCTTACCGGCCACTAAAACCCAAGTTCTTTTCCCAGGTGATGGTGGTACACACTGGCATTTGGGAGGCAGAGGCAGCCAGATCTTTTGAGTTTGAGGCCAGCCTGGTCTACAGAGCTAGTTCCATGACAGCCAAGACTACACAGAGAAACACTGTTTTGAAATATCAGGAAAAAAAATAAAGAGAGAGAGAGAAAAAAAACCAAAACCCAACAAAACCCAAAAACCAAACCAAACCAAAAAACCAAGTTTTCCTTCCCACTGAACTCATTCTAAGTCACTCTCTGCGTGGCTGCTCCTTTGTCTTGTCACTGCCAGTGCCTACAGTACATCAAGAGGCCTGTCTTCCAGTGTGGTGGCATACACCTTTAATACCAGCATTTGGGAGGCAGAGGCAAGGGGATCTTTGCAAGTTCAAGGCTAGCCTGGTCTACAAAGGAAGTTCCAGGACATCCAGGGCTGTTACACAGAGAAACCCTGTCTGGAAAAACAAACAAACAAAAACAGACCAGACCAAACAACAACAACAACAACAACAACAAAAACCCAAATCAAAGCAAACAAAAGAGGTAGAAAGGCTGGGGACTGAACTTTGTGGTATAGCAGCACACATGAAGCCCAAATTCAATCTGCAATTTTTTGGTGGGATGGGGAGAGAAGGGACAGCAACTGGGTGAAGCTTGGAGTCCCAGCCATTCCAGATATTTCCAGCAGCTAAGAATTCAGTGGGTGGGTGGGTTGGTGACCTCTGGCTTTCCCCAAATGGGGAGGCTAGAGGTGGAGCAGGTCAGAAAAATGGTCTAGAGTAAAGCCCCTTCTCATCTGTGACATGTCTCCCACTCTATGGACAGAGGGAGTGCCTTATAGGAAACAAATTCACCCCTATGTGAATTCATAGCCTGGGCCTGGTGCCTGATCACGTGTGAGCCTGCCAATTGGGTGGGGTTGCATTTAAGAGATGGAGGCCCAGAGGATCAGGAGTTCTAAATTATCTTTGGCTACATAGTGAGTTCCAGGGTAGCCTGGACTATGCAAGACATGTTTTAAAAAAAACAAAATCACACATAGGCCTGCTGATGCGAGGGAAAGAGGTAGACCGTGATGTTTCTACCACTTCCCAAAATATTCCATCATCCTTAAACCATGATCTTCTCAAACCAGCCAAGAGCTGGGTCAGATTAAGTAGTTTAAAGGGCCACATGAATGTCTGACTCAATTCTTTGTCCCACCCCCAGACACACTTGCCACCCGCCAACTGCACAGTAAGCTGTGGCCACCAGACGGCAAGCACACTTTTCATATTGTTTCCTGTAAGTTACAAGCTGGTTTTAATGCTTGAGGGGAAGAGAGAGCAGGAGGGAACCTGGGTGCCTGGAAGAGGGGTGGAAAGTGTGGGGGCACACACACTTCCAGTCACTAATAGCACTCGCAGACTCCGTTCCCTTGGCAGCAAGTGAGGACGACAGTAACATTGCCTGTCATGTAGGTCATACAGTCCTAGGGGGCACCGTGGAGGGGCAGAACACTTGCTGGTTATTGCTGTCTGATATAAAGCAAATCCATGGGCATGGCAGGCTGGCTGAAGCACTTTGGCCCACAGGCTTTGCTCCTGCCCAACACCTTCTCCTCCATGTACTGTGGTACACCTTTCTTTAGTGGCCCCAAGACCAGAGGTGGGGGGGAAACCAACATAGGTCACCTAGAAAAGCAAGCGGTAGGGAGACTAGGCCAAGCCACAGTGGGAACTCAGGCCCTGGCCCAGCAGGCAACCACAGTCCTCCCTACCTCTTCCCTTCTCCAAGAGCCACATCCGTGTGCGTGTGTGTGCTGACCGCATGGATGACCCTAGTCATACCTCCCTGTCCCATACTTGACCCATTGTTGGTCCTAGTCCAGGAACCTTACTTACCACAGTGTGACTAAGACCCTGCCAGTTTTCAGAGATTTGGATGGTCAAGGGAGATTTGGGGGCTGTGGGAGTCCTGGACCCCAGCTACCAGCCCATCCTCTCCTCTCTCTTCCTCAAGGCAGTGCTCCACAATGAGACAGGCACATAGAATCAGAGCTCTCTGTGTGAGACCCTCTAACCAAAAGAGCTAAAAGGACTAAGAAGTTCAAGACTGGGGGAAAATAGTCAGTTATAGCAGTGGAGAGACAAGAGAAAGAGAGGCAAACCCCTGCTGTGTTCTAGCCCTGTGCCCGACCCTCCATATGACCAGGCTTCTGGTCTTTCTCTAGCACTCCTTCCCTACACCTCCTCCTTTCAGTACCAGCCACCTAAACACTTAAATATCAAAGAAAGTACCAGCGTGTGTGTGTGTGTGTGTGTGTGTGTGTGTGTGTGTGAGAGAGAGAGAGAGAGAGAGAGAGAGAGAGAGAGAGAGAGAGAGATCTGTGGAAGAAAGGAGGGGAAGGGCTGGTAGGGAGCTGGTGGGAGGAGCTGAGAAACACCTTCCATCCACAACCAACCCTTTAAGACTCACAGGGTGAGCCAGTCCCTGAATAGCAAGCCATGGGAACCCAGTTTGGGGAGGGGGAGCTGAGTAATCACAAGATTACTCAAACTGTTGCCTGGGAGTCTAGTCTGCCAGGAACTTACCATCTTAGGGCCCAGTGGTGCCAGGAACTGGAGCCAATCAAAGGTCAGGAACCTGCAGGCCAGCTCCTGCACCATGGTTCCCACCGCAACCAAACACGGCTTAGCCGTTTCCTTAGGCTTTCTGTGTCTTACCTGCTGATCCCTCATTGCACCTTCCTCCTGAAGGTCATCAAATGAAACCTTCAAGTTGGGAAACCTCAGCTCTCAGAGAGCTGGGGCAGAAGGGTTACCATGCCTTTCAGCCGAGCCTGGGGTATAGTTTGGGACCCTGTTTCAAAAAATGACAACAAAACCCTCTGATCTCCATTCTCACAAAAGCGAAAATGCCTGGTGCAGGCTAGTGATGACTGAGCAACCTGGAGGTCTTGTTGAAATGGAGGACTGGGCTGCAGATGGGGCTCTATAGTGGAGGACTAGCCTAGTATTCCTGATGTTCTGAGTGCTATAGCCCAGTACGACGAAACAAAGGCTTTGTTCAAGCAGTCCAAGGCGGGACTCAGGAGAGTCCTGGGTGGTTGCTTCTTTGCCTTCACACTATACTTGGAATAGCAAGATTTTAGTCCCCCTGGAGGCTAAACAGCCAGGCTGTTCTTCCCAAGGGGTCAAGATAGGTTTGATGATCTTTCCAAGCCAGTTACACAGGCCAGTTCACCAAGTTTTTCCCTGTATCTGCCCTACTAAGGTAATGTGAAAACCATAATTATGATGCAGCCCTGGAAAGCAAAAGCGACTCTCCTTTAGATTGCTTCAGCCCTGGGAGCACTCCCCAGGGAGCATCTTAGAACCTCTTACAAGGAGAAACAAGGTAGAGGCAAGGACCTCTGCCTCCCACCTCCTCTGATCTCACCCTCCTCACAGCTGCAAGATTCACTGATAGTGCTTTCTGACCTTATCCAGAGCTGGGCCCTGGGTCCTGACCAGGTGCCTAGCCACAGAGAGGAAGTGGTAGGAACAGAGAGGGGCTGCAACCCAGGGGGTTCTCACTCCAGAAGCCCCAGTTGCAGGGAAGGAATGGGTCAGGCAGAGGCATGCTAGGGTTCTCTCTTCTGTTCTTCTCTTCCTGTTTTCCAATTGATACTGAGTAAGGAGGAAAAATAACGAAAGACGTAAGCACTATCGGAATTCTTAGTGTATGCCAGGCTTTAGTGTGTGTGTGTGTGTGTGTGTGTGTGTGTGTGTGTGTGTGTGTGTGTGTGTGTGGTGCTGGGGACAGTACCCAAGGTCTCATGTATGTAAAACAAGCACTTTATGGACTGGTCTATTTCCCCAGCCTTTTTTTTTTTTAAATTATTATTACATTTATTTATTGATTGTGCATGCACATGGGCCACAAGCCACAATAAATGTGAGGTCAGAGGACAGCTTATAGAGGTTGGTGCTTTCCTTCTTTTATGTGGGGCCTGGGGTTGAACTCAGGTTATCAAACTTGGCAGCAAGACCCTTTCTCCACTGAGCCATCTCACTGCTCTCCTCTCCCGTCTAGATAGGGTTTCACCGTGTGCTCAGGCTGGCCTGGAATGCAGGATTCCTGGTTCAGTCTCCTGAATGCTGGGGTTATGGATGCGAACCATCACACTCAGCTTTCTTTTCAAAACGTCTTCATGGATTACTACACTGCATGTGTGACATGGCGGTCAGAGGACAGCTCTATGGTGTCAGTTCTCTCCTTTCACCTTCGTGTGCCTTCTAGAGATTGAACTCCAGCTGCCAAGACTGCACAGCAAGATTCTCTAGTTGCTGAACCACCACACTGTCCTTGGGATTCTTTTTTTAAAATATTTATTTATTTATTATGTATATAATATTTTGTGTGTATGCCTGCAGGCCAGAAGAGGGCACCAGACCCCATTACAGATGGTTGTGAGCCACCATGTGGTTGCTGGGAATTGAACTCAGGACCTTTGGAAGAGCAGGCAATGCTCTTAACCTCTGAGCCATCTCTCCAGCCCGTCCTTGGGATTCTTTAAGTATACTTTTAGTGGTCACAGTAATTCTGTAAAGCAGGGTCCACTAATATTGTCCCCATTTACAGCTCAAAAAACCAAGGCCTAGTAAATGACTAGTCCAAGCCTATACAGGCAAAAGAAGCCAATCAAGGAGTTTACATTTGGGTCTTGGTAACTGGAGACAGAGTCCTCAATCATTAAGCTGTATCCGCTTGGAGGATGAGATGCCTAAGTATACCAGGAGAGTGGGATGGACCAAGGTCACTGGCTGCAAGGTGAACAAGTGTGAAATGAGGCTGATGATGGGTTAGATGAGGAGCAAAAATGATAGAGAGGTAGATAGATAGATGATAGATTGGATGGATGGATGGATGGATGAGACTATTCCCTGGGCCCAACTTTCATTAGTGGTCTTGGCTTGCTCCTGTACCCTTTATCTGCTTCTCTAAAGCCAAAGTCAGAAAGCTTGTGCACCCTGACAGAGCTCATGGCCCAGTGCTCCTCTGGAAGTCCACAGCTCATTTAGGATATGGACTAGATTATCCCTTGTTGGACCTTTCTTTGCAGAAATGAATGAATGGCTGGGTGAGAAAGAGGAATGCTTCTCTTAGCTTAGACCCCTTCTCTCTCTTCACTGAGACCACAGCTCCAGCCAGTGGTCCCCTGTGTACCGCAGCCTGTCATCAGCCTCCCTCCTTTCTTAGCTCTCAGTTCCTCTAGTTTCTGCTGGAAACCAAGGTGGTGGTTGCCACCACAGGGCCAGGAACCACTGATCTACCTGGTGGGCATACCCTGAGCCGGGCAAGCCCTCATGAGAATTTTTTACTGGCATACCTGATCCCAGAACTGAAAAACCAGTGACGCTAAGACTCAGGTGGGCGAGGGAGAGACGGGTTTTTACAAAGCCATGAAAGCTAGCCAGCCACTCGAAACCCCTTCTTGCTGCCCCCGCCACCCCCACAGTCTGGGACAGGAGAAAGGAGGGGAAATAAAAGAACTCAAAGAAAACAAGCTGCAAATGGGGGAGGGGATGAATCACCAGGAGGAAGCTCTGAAGACTGGGAACCATACTCAGCATCTTCCCTTGTCTCCTGGGCAGTGGTTCTTCCCCTGGGCACCTCTGCTGCCTCTGGGAGGCAAGCAGACCCAGAAGCACTTGGCTGGGGCACCCACACTCATCTTTATTACTGTTCTGCCCCCAAATAGAGACCTCTGTTCTTTGAGCCGTGAAGTCTCAGGGAAGAGGCCTTGTTGTCACACTAGCAGGAGTGGAAATTAGACCTCAGGAAATATTCATGGGGACAGGAGTGAGACCCCAGGCTGTCTTCCTTAGAGAGCACTCAGCTGGGGGAAAGTCCCTGGCCCTGTTGCTTTGAGTCAGCAGCACAGAGCAGGGGAGGGGTGAGTGAGCCCCAGGTAGGGACAACAGTTGATACACATTTTCATTGTGATGGGACAGATGGGAGTTCTTTCCAGTCTAGTACCTTGAGCCTGAGGCAGGTGTGATTTGGGCTAGGAATGAGAAGAAAGGAAACGAGAGAAGGGTGCAGGAACAGTACGAGGAAGGAGCAAGGCTCACAGTATACTCCTATAAACCTAGCACTTGGAAAACAGAGGTAGGCAGGTCAGAAGGTCAAGCTCATCCTCTGCTGTATGGTGAGTTCAAGGCCAACCTGAGCTATGAGACTTGGTCACAAACAAGCAAGCAAACAAACAAATAAAACCAAACAGAGCCATGAGATGGCTCAGTGGGTAAAAGTGCTAGCCACAAAAGTCTGACGACATGAGTTCGATCCCCAGAACTCTAGGGGAAGGAATCAACTACCAAAAGTTGTCCTATGCCCACCACATGCACTCTGTGGTGCCTGTTATTCACACACACACACACACACACACACACACACACATGCCACATGCGCGCGCTGGGGACTTGGAGTTCAAAGACCCACTGCTCTGCATTATCATGACTGGATTCATGGAAGATGACAAACATGTGACCTCCCACTCTTAGACCTCCTGATTACTCACTCCACAGTGACCAGCTCCTAACAGTAAGATGGCTGGGCTACTCACCCCTGGCTGGTGGTGGTGGCAGTGGATCTGTTTGGTTATGAGATACCCTCCAGTTTCTTTACCACTTCCCTCGTGTCTGTACCTTATAACCTGTGCCCAGTGGTCTCTGGGCATCTTACTCTATGGCAATCCTGGTATTCCTCCACCTGGATATCAGCCCCCCCCCCCCCCGATCTTTAATCCATCACTCATTTCCTAGGTTCCTTCTGCTCCTTGTTTCTCTGACCTTACTCTTTGGTGTGTCATGGTCCCAAGGCCTGGCTTCTCTGACTTTCCCAAGCTGGTGGTAATTGGCACTCCATAGGGTCAGAAAAAGCTTAGGTATATTTGTGTGATGGTGTGTGTGTGTGCGTGCGTGCATGCGTGTGTGTGTGTGTGTGTGTGTGTGTGTGTGTGTAATGCAGAGCTGCCCAAGTGTCTCTCTCAGCCACTGTTGGGGACTTCTGTCCCTGCTTGGGCACGCAGTATGCAGAATCATGACATCCTAGGGCCGATCTGGCATTTTGGGGCTGTCTCTCTGAGATCCAGCCTGCCAGCTTTTGCAGTTGAGGGGAAGAAACCAGAATGAAACCTGCAGCTTCTGCTCCCATCGTTAGGACTTTCGACTCCTCTCCGAGTCCTCCTGTCCCACTAAGGCTCCAGCCCCTCAACTGTAGTCCCATCCCACACATGCAAGATATCAACTCGACCTGCTTTCCTTGTATATTATGGGGGGGGTAGATTCTCTTTTACCCTTGGGGGTGCCTCTTTTGGAGACAAGGGGTCTCTCTTTGGTCCTGGGCTCTTAGAACTGGGAGACTCTACGTTTGGCTTCATTGTGAAGTTGGTTTTGTGGCCAGAGACCAGAGCCCAGTGGCTTGCCTCGGGTGACCTGGTGCTGGGACCTGCTCACTAGACTTTCAGTCCATGGGTCTTTCCAGACCCAGAATGGCCTCCTTTCTGTGGCTTGTGGAAAGACCCCAGGCTGAAGCTGGGGCTGCCTCAGTCCTCAGGTTATGGCCTCAAGGCCACAGGCTTCCCTTTTCCTCATTTACCCCGGACTCCAAGAGGTCTTCTGGCTTCCCTTACATGAACGTGGAGGGTGGTCTCATTGCCCAAACTGCTCTGCTGGAAGACAAATGGGCCCCAGACATCTGCCCAGCAGCTGTCAGCCCATGGTTCCAAACAGGGAAGGAAAAGAGACCAGGGGCTTTCTGCTTCCATCTCTACTGTACCTGGAGGCACACGCAAGTGCATACATAAACACACCAAGCACACACGGAACACTCCCTGGCTGAATTGTACTTAGCCATCATGTCCCAGTGTGTGTGTGTGAGGGGGAGGGCAGTCAGGCAGATTGGAGTTTCTGAGGCCTGATGGTGATTTCTGACCCCCTTTGCCTGTGACTCTCGCTTCAGGGCACAGCAGCGCCTGTGTTTGGAGTCACCAAAAGAACTCTTCTTCATCAGGAGGAGCTAGGAATTAAGCTGAGTCTCAATGACTAACGACCTCCACCAGCTCCCAGGCCCCGACAGTGAGCTCTTGGGTGATGCACTCCCTCCCTTCGTCTTGATCTGTCTTGTGAATCAAGGGTTCCCAGAGACTCTGGGCATGCTCAGTCTTTCCAGAAGTGATGGCAGGAACTCCTCAACAATTCATTTACTACTGCTGCCAAGGAAAATGCCTAGGGAGAGAAACTCCCTGGGGACTCCAACCATCTCTCAGCACATCTCCACCTTGACTGGGACACACCCTGCCAAGGAGGCGCAGTTTCCAGGACAACCCTCCTATTCAGTAGGACCCATTCACTTACTTCTCATGACTGAGCCTAGGCTTGCCGGTCTTGGCTCCCTGTCCTCCTCAGTAGAGTAGACCAGAACAGGCACAGCTGGCAGTGGAGGTGGGGTGAAGCCCTCTCAGCGGTGCCTCAGCCCGCAGATCTGAACAAAGCTCTCCGCAGTTTCTGGGCAGGGGGGGTTTAAGCTCTGCACCACACAGGTGGCCAAGTGACAGCCCCCCCCCAGCCCCCAGAGGTGCACTGTGTATGATGACAGGCACCCCACATGGCCAATCTGGGTCTGGGACAGGGTGTGAGGGGCGGGGCAGCCAATCACAGGGGGCGTTGGAAAATTCCAAAACCACAGCCACAGTGGTGGTAAAAGCTGTTTCCACTCGCCAGGGCAGTTCTAGCTGGGGAGCTTCGTGGAGCTCATGGGCAGAGGCCAGGCTCGAAATCCCCTCTTCCTGAGTACCCCAGGCCCTCTTCACCAGGTGACACCAGGGGTAGGGATGTCCCAGAGGTAAGTCACAGAATATCTGTCTTGGGTAGTATCACATGGCACTGAGACCCTGTGGACTGTCAACAGCCATACCCAGCGTGGTGTAATCAGGAGACCACTGACCCTCAGCACACCCACCCGCCTCCTCCACATGACGGGCTGAGGAAATGACAGTGGCAGCATCATTAGGCAAATACCCAAGACTGTACGATGGGTTGGTCCTTCAGAAAGGACCTTTAGGAGCAAGACTGGTAGATTGGAACACAGACAGTGAGTGCCACCATCTTCATCCTCTTAACAATAGTGCTTAACTCAGAGTGGGGAATGACTCAGTTCTGGGTGGGTTATGTAATTCCCATACATACTTTGTGTGATGGCTACCATTTCAAAGGCAAGTAAGGGGTGACACAGAGAGGTTAAGTAACCTGCTCAAGGTCACGCAGGTTGAGAATGGTAGAGTGGTCAGGCAGAGTGACTTCAGATCCACTTGAGGAACATGGAGGTGATTCTGGTTCAAGTTCGCTTTTGAGTATGTCTTAGGCTGGCCAGGCTCCGGCACTTGAGTTTCTCTGCTGGTGTGAGGTTTGTTACTGATGGGTCCCTCCATTTTTCAGTCTGCTCTGTGGGGGTACCTTAGCCTTGAAGGTTTTTCTTCTGGCCCCTTTGTCGCTAGACTCCCTTTTGGTCTGGGTGTGTCCCCTAAGTTTCTCATCCTAGACCCTTTTTTTGAAGTTATTTTATTTGGGGAATCATTTTTATTTTCTTGACCTGGGGTCGGGGAGTGGATCTCAACATCTGGACCAACTCCTTGAGAGAGCTTCAGTCTTGCTGGGACCTCCAGCTCTTCAGTTAATACAAGCCTCTCTCTGCTGACTTAGGAGCTGCACACTGGATTGTTGAGGTGGACAGCCTGGATCCTCATGAAGACATTCATAGTGGGGACTCAAAGGACAGAAGGCAGGGCTGGAGGCTTGGCTTGGCCTTTCTAGTTCCCACTGCTCCAAAAGCCCCCCACCCCCGTGTGGTCCCCGATCCCCTCCCCCAGCTTGCCTTAGTCATTCTCACTGGCTTTCCTCCCAGGGCGCTGCTCAGCGTTTCCGTGGGGCCCTGTGGCTGGTGGCTCAGGAAGCTGATCAGGATTATGCTGAGCCAAGCAGCCCCGACCCCCCAGGAGGATGGAGCATCCTAGGTGAGGGAGGAGGGATGCTGGAACACAAGGCTGCAGATGGCTTTGGCAGTGGGAGGAATTGGTGGACAAAGAGCATGTTCTGGAGGTGTGGAGGTTACCTCCTCTGATGACGATGCCATACTTGTATAATGACCACACTTGTGTAAGTCTTTTCTAGAGTGCTCCCAGGTTGCTGGGCAGGATTTGGTGGAGTGGCTGCCCTTGGTGGTGGAATAGCCTGTCTCTCTGTAGCTGGACAGGGGTGCTGAAATGATTAACTCACAAGTGTCCATTGGGATATCCTTCTGGACAGGCTCCTGCTCATATACTTCAGTCTCATGATTTCAGGACACCCCCCCCCCCGCCCAAGAAACAGTGCCCCTGACCATTCTCTCTTACAGAGGCCAGGCAGCCTGCTCCCTGGTTCTGCAGAGTCTCGATCCAGGCTTGCTCACACCTTAGAATGTGTTAACCACAGAGATGAACACACCAAACCTGGCTCTGCCACCACAAAGCCTTGGGCACGCTCCTAGGCCTCCCATTGTGGCTGCTGAGTTCCGAGGCTGGGGCGACCTTAAACCTCCTCCCTGCCCTGGCCCAGCAACCTGCGCCTCTGTCCAGCGCACCGCCCTCCTCTTTCACGGTTCCCCTTTTCTTTACATTGCTTGTTACTTGACAACTCTTTGGGCTTCTTTTTTTGTTCCTTGCTATCTTGGCCCCTAGGTCTTTTCCTTTGGCCCTCATCTCTTGGGTCTTGTAGTCTCCGCCTGCCTCTTTCACTTCTGTCCAGACCTGGGCCTTTCTCTCACTCATGCCTCCTGAACTGTCTCACCATGCCCAGTACCACCTTCTTGGCTCAAACCCCTACTCACAAGTATGAGTCTTCTTTGCAGCCAGAAGTTCTGTAAAGAGAAGAGAAGGGTCAGTCAGCAGTTGTCACAAGGCGGTGAGCCACAGGCTTCCCCAGTTACTGGCTCCCACCCTACCCCATTTTTCTTCCTAGTACTGCCTGGCCTCTGAGGAGAAGCTGAGCCCCCTTAGCAGTGCCCATGTCTTTGCCCTTTGGCCATGCTGGCTCTTTTCCAGGTCCTGAAAGTGCCCAGCTCCTCTCTGCCTCCAGGACTTCCCCATGCCACTCTGCCTTCCTCCCACCCCCCCAGGCTCTCTCCTGCCTTGGGGTTTATTCAGCCAGCAGCGTGCGTTGTTTCCTGGCATGGTCCCTTCTTGACTGTAAGGCTGTCTTGAAGCAGAGCCACTATCTGTCTTGATCAGCTTGCTATTTTGGGGACACCCAGAAACCTCTAGCATCTAGCACATTTGAAGTACACAAATATTCTGCACCCAGACTTAAATTCCTGTGGGAATGCAATCTTTTGGTTGCTTGTCTGTGCTAGAAAACATGAAGGAGTAGCAGAGGTGTGGGACTGGGTGGTTGAAGAGGAAGAGGAGGAGAGAGTTGTAGACAGGCTCTCTCTGGCCACCTCTGGGCTTCGCTGGTCTACAAGCCAGCAGAGGAAAGAGCCCCTTTCCTTGCTGTTCTGCTTTGTGGCAGGTCTGGGTGGAAACCAGGCAGTAGGAGACACAGGGAGGTTCATAGAGGTTTGTAGAAATGCTGTTTCTACAAACAGGGAACAGCTGATGAGGGGGTAGCCTGGGCTACTGCAGAGTTACAGGGTCATTCATGCATGCAGTCATTATTTGAGAAACACCTAGAGAGGGAGTCCTTGGCAAAAGAAGCTTTTTTCCCCCCAGACCTCTATCCCATTTCCTATATCCACACAGTGCCCACGGCCAGTCTTTTGTCCCAGAAAGCCTATTAGCCCTGCCTGAAATGTCCCTAACCTTTGACTCAGTTCTGCTACTTTTTGCCTTCTGTGGACCAAGACTGACTCTCTGCCAGGAGATGCCCCCCTGCAGCCAGGCATCCTACTTTTCATTGCCACGGTGGTCAACGGGGGTGGGGGTGGGCAGTGGCCTGGCTCCCTGGGGTGGGGGAGGGGAAGGTCTGCTCAGAGAGGGTGTGGCTTCGTGCCATGCCCACCTCCCTGCTAATCCTGTCTGGCCCTACTCAGTTTCCTCCCTGACATGGCACCCTGTCAAGCCTCCAGCTTTGCATTTCTGAGTAGTCCCGTATTGGGGAGGGAGAAGGGGAGGGGGCACAGGGTACTCCCCGAGTTGGCCTCAGGGACCTTCCTCTAGGTGGCCCTTGAAGCGGGAAGCTGTCACTCACTCTCCCTAGACTGCCAGCTGACAAGCATGGTCCTGTGTCCTGTGCTCCACAGGTGCCACACTCTGCAGAGATAAAACTCCTGAACAGGTGGGAGCAAAGTGTGGGACTGCTGGGCTGGAGCAGCTGGAAGTCATACCTCACCCCCTCCGCACATGCCCTGCCCCCTGCCCCTTACAGCAGACAGGGTACTTCACTGGGGAATGAACGGGAATGTAGAGCCGGCTGCCCTTTGAGTCACTACTGCTCAGGGTCCTGTGGCAGGGAGGGGCCTGCTTATACCTGGGAGCCAGCCACATTCCCATCTTTTCTCTGAATCTAGCCTCCCTAACACAGCTCCTCCCTCCTGTCCCCACTCCAACCTGGCTCTTCCTTCTTGCCTTCTCTGTCTTCCCAAGTCTCCTCCTGCTAGAACCTCAACCCTTCTTCCTGTTTCCTCTACTTTGATATGAAGATTTGTCCTATCCCACCTTTCTGCTCTCCTCTGCCAATGCGACTCTCTTCCCCAATTCTTTCCCAATCTCTTCCCATCCCTCCTCTCCTCTGAGCCTCCTAGTGGTCCCTTCCATCTGCCCGCAGGACTTTAGGGTCTCTTACCCCGAGATGTTCGGTGCTGTCTCTGTGGGGCCCTGTCCATGGGGTAGCTCCCTTGGTGCCGTCCTTGCTGCCCTGGCTGCCCAGGAGGGCAGGGAGCAGGGCCCAGGGGAGGGAGGAGGGAAGAGGGAGGGAGCACCTGGCCCGTCAGCAGGCAGGGGAAAGGAGTGGCTGGCAGAGTGTCCTGGCACTAGGAGGGGACTCAGGGAGAGAGCAGTGGACCAGGGTCTGGAGTCTTGAGGAGAAATGGCTAGGTGAAAGGGAGTTAGCATTTATTGATTCCCTACTGTGTGCTGAGTCTTATGCCAGGTTTTGTAGTAAATCGGGATTGTGGTTTTCGCAAATGCATATGATAGCCTCTGCAGGAAAGTGGGATTATTCAGAATCATGAATCCATTGTTGCTCAGAATAGAGAAGACTTGCCAGGGACTGCACAAGGGCAATTTGTGATTGAGCTGGGATTTGAACCCAGGTCTTCGTGACTTTTGACCACAGTAGAAGAGGTAACACAACAGCAAGAAGGGGGAAGAGTGAAGAGAACAGGCAGCATGTGTGTATGTGTGGGATGTGTGTGTATGTGTGTGTGGCAGGGGTGGGGTGGATGTGTGTGTATTGTGTATATGTGTGTGTGTGGTGGGGGTGGGGTGGATGTGTGTGTGTGGGATGTGTGT
>JAQHUG010000385.1:961054-975641 GCA_028555095.1 Dicrostonyx torquatus | reverse complement strand
TGTGTATGTGTGTGTGTGGCGGCGGGGGATGGACTGTAATCTCCACGCTAGGGTCAGGTGTACTTTTCAGCGTGTTGGATTCCTGGAGTACATGCCTACTTTGTCTCTATCTAACCCCATGCTGCCCTCCTCTGGATTTCCCTGGCTTCTAGGTGCTTACCGTACTCCTGGAGGGGTGGAGGGTGGGAGAGTGTGTGTGTGGGAGGAGGAGCAAAGTGGAGAGCTGGGGGGGGGGGAGAGCAGAAGAGGAATAGCAGCCGACTGACAAGTTGGGAGGAGGGGGCCCTCCCACCTCCACCCCCTTTCCCCGACTAGGACTGCTCACGTGAAGGCCTGCACTAGAGTCTGAGGAGGGCCAAGAGTCAAGGCTTCTGTGGATATTGGATGCCATAGTTCGGCGTGGCCTCCACCCAGGGTTTGATTAGCTGGGCCTGGCTTTTCTGCTTACCCAACAGCCACTGGCTAGGGGCCAGGCTGCAATCGGGAGGCTCCCAGCCCCTCCTCCCGCTCTCTCCAGCTGGTAAACAGCCCGGGCAGGAGTCGGACACGCCAGGGCCTCGTGACTCGCCCGCTCCCTCCACCTGGTGCACGTGGCACCTGGCGTGGAAAGGGCAGGCAGCTGTCCCTCTCTCCCAGCAGTCTGCTCTGCACTCCTGGTTGTCCAGGAGCCTCATACTCTGCTACTATCAGCATCTATACCTCTGCGGAGCTGGGTTTCCTAAGCTTCAGGAGCAAAGATTAGGATAAATAGCTTTTCTGGGGCTGGAGAGATGGCTCAGTGGTTAAGAGTACTGACTGCTCTTCCAGAATTCCCGGGTTCAATTCCCAGCACCCACATGGCAGCTCACAACTGTCTGAAGATCCAGTTGCAGGGGATCTGACACCTTTACACCAATGCACGTAAAATAAAGTTAAATAAACCATAAAAAATAGCTTTTCTGACTCCTAGGGAGATGGATAAAGGCTTGGGGGAATGAAAGGACTTTTGAGGGCCTTTGAGGCTCTGCCTATTTCCATGAATGTGTACGTGTTCACGTGGGTGCACACACATGTGGATTTGTGTACACGTGTGAGTGTGCATGCCTGTGGAGCAAGAGGTTGACATCTGGACATCTGGGGTCTTCCTCAGCTACTCTTTACTTTTTTTTTTTTCTTTTTGAGACAGGGTCTTTCATGGAACCTGGAGCTCACCATTTTGGCTAGACTGGCTGGCTGATAAGCCCTACGGAGCTGTCTGCACCACTCCATTGTTGAGTGCCTACTCATCACTGTACCCCTGTTTTGTTTTGTGGGTTCAGGGGGATTGAACTTAGGCTACATCATCTCCCCAGACTCCACAGCCTTTGATGAGCGTGGGCCCATGTATACTTCTCTGCTCAGAACATGAAGTCAGTCTGGAGGACTTAGGTAAGAGGCAATGTTCTGGTGGTGGTACCCAGAAAGAGGCAGCAGGAAAGGCTGGGTGTTGAGGGGATGGGGACCTTGCTTGCCCACCCCTACCCCAGAATTCTCCCCTCCTGCCCTTTTCTCTGCTCTCACAGGATTGCCCTTCCTTGTCTACTCTTCATCTCCCCTGCTTTTTGTTCTTGTTTCTTACTTTTAATTTAAATTTTTTGCATGATTGTCTGTGTACCAGTTATTGTGTCTTGTACACTCCAGGGGACAGAACATGTCAGATGCCCTGGAACCAGTGTCATAGTGGGTTCTGATGTGGGTGCTGGGAATCGAACCTGGGTCCTTCTAGAAGAGCAGCCAGTGCTCTTGACTGCTGAGCTATCTCTCCAGCTGCTGTAAAATGGTGCGAGAGACCTTGATGGGCCAAGGGGCCACTTGGTGGGTGAGAGCCAAAGGCCTCATGGCAGGCGGGAGACAAATACGCCAAGCAGGCAGAGCTTAAGTGAGGAATTTATTGAGAGAAGGGTAAAAGAGAGGGAAGAGGGAAAGGGAAATACAGGGAGAAAGAGGAAGAAGAGGCAAGGAGCAGAAGAGTAGCGAGAAGAGAGAGCGGGAACTTCAAGGGACCTTTGACCTGTGTAGTGACAGCAGCTATAGGACCCTAGGCTGGCTAGGGTACTGTCTGGGTTCATCAGCCCCTTCACTTTTCTTCTTTAAGTGGACTCTTCTAGGCTAGCCTCCAACTCACAACCCTGTCTCCGCATTGGGTGTGTTGGGGTTGCAGGCCTGCATCACTGGCCACACCCTTGATTTCTCTTGGGGATTCTGGGTCTCAATGCCATCCAAAAGGCCCCTCCCTCAAGTCAGAGGCACAGGGTGGAGGGCCCTAGGAATGCTTGCAGATGGCACACAGTATGGCAGTGGCAGACGTGGCCAGAATGGCTGCTTCTACCACTGTACCACTTCATGCTCCTGTGTGGGGGCTCAGGAAGTGACTGTGGGTTGGGAAGATGGTCCTGGCTCTAGGTCTGGACAGCCATATGCTTTCTTGGCATTCATTGCTTTGTTATTGTTGAGACAGGGTCTCCTTCTGTAGTTTGAGATAGCCTTGAACATTCATGAAGAGACTTCCCTCAGCCTTCTGAGTGCTGGGATTACAGCATGAGCTACCACGCCGAGTTTTTGGTCACTACCTCCAGTGTGTGTGAGTGTGTGTGTGTGTGTGTGTGTGTGTGAACGCTTAGGTTCCTTCTCCTACTCAGACTGACACCATGACCAGATAATTCTCCATGCTGCTCACAACCACTAGGCGATCGAGACCACAGGGGAACAGCTCCAACAGCTTCAACCACTTGTCCCTCCCACAGGGGTGGTGAGTGAATGTACAACAGTGTGACCTTCCGCCTGGCCTTACTCAGGTGGTAAAGAGAGCAAAGTAGGTTCTGGGATTAGCCTCTTTGAGATGTGTCCATGCCTCCCCCACCTGACCTACCTCCCCTCTGCCTGTGCCCCCCTTGCCTGACCTACCTCCCCTCTGCCTGTGGTTCCCCCCCCCCCGACCTACCTCTCCTCTGCCTGTGCCCCCCCCCGCCTGACCTACCTCCCCTCTGCCTGTGTCCCACCCCGCGCCTGACCTACCTCCCCTCTGCCTGTGTCCCACCCAGCGCCTGACCTACCTCCCCTCTCCCTGTAAGCACTAAGCTCTGCTCCTTTTCTGTAGGAATCCATGTTTTCTAAGCAGGGCAGCGGTTATTTCCTCCTCAAATACATTCTTATGCAAGGAGGCTGATAGAGATCAGAGAATCCTCCTACCCCCCCCCACGTGCCCAGTACCCTTATCAGGCCCAGGAATCTCAAGCAGGGGGCAAACAACCTGGGGGTGGTGGTGGCTTGGAAATGGGGAGCAGCCACCAACTCTTCTTTCCCTTCCTCCCCACCCCTTAAACCGCAGAAACCACTTAAAGCTCAGCACAGGCCTGTCCTTCCAGGGAGGACCCGAAGCAGGAGATAGAAAGGAAGCCTGTGGCGCTTGGGCAGCCGGGCCATCTCCCTCTGGAGCTAATGCGGAGCTTTCGGAGCCACCTTTCTTAGAGTCTTAGGGGCTTCATGCCTGGGGAGACCTCAAACCCCCCCCCAGAACAACTTGGAGACAGGATGGTGTCTTGGCCATAAAACAAACAAACACCCCCCCCAAAAAAACAAAACTAAAACAAACAAAAAAAGACAATGCAAGTTCTTTGAACATCTGTGGCTTCTGCCTCTCAGCTTCCAGCCCCTCACCTTCACAGAGTGCCAGTGGAGGAGGAGTGGGAAGGGGTGACCCTAGTCTGAGCCTGGAGCTCTATATGGTGACTCTACTTTGAGCTCTCATTTCCCAGTTAACACTGAGTTGGGCTTGGAGATAGGGAGGGTTGAAAGTCAGGAACTGGGGCTGGAGATGGAACCCTAGATTTAACCCCAGCACCTCATAACCTGTCAGGGTAGTGCTCACCTGTATTCCCAATACTTGGGAAATGAGGCAGGAAGATCAGGAGTTCATTGTCATCCTCAGTTGCTAGGGAGCTTTAGGCTAGCCTGGGTTACATTAGAACTTGCCTAAAATAATTACAAAGAACAAAATTGGGATCTCTGATTTTGGGGACAAGGAAGACTTTAACAATGTGGTCTATCGGATAACAGCCACAGACTCTGAATTCAAAAGGTGGGTGGGTATCGTGGGTACTGGCCTGTGTTGATGAGGGCTCCAGTGGGTACCGTGGGTACTGGCCTGTGTTGATGAGGGCTCCGGTGGGTACCGTGGGTACTGGCCTGTGTTGATGAGGGCTCCGGTGGGTACCGTGGGTACTGGCCTGTGTTGATGAGGGCTTCGGTGGGTACCGTGGGTACTGGCCTGTGTTGATGAGGGCTCCGGTGGGTACCGTGGGTACTGGCCTGTGTTGATGAGGGCTCCGGTGGGTACCGTGGGTACTGGCCTGTGTTGATGAGGGCTCCGGTGGGTACCGTGGGTACTGGCCTGTGTTGATGAGGGCTCCGGTGGGTACCGTGGGTACTGGCCTGTGTTGATGAGGGCTCCGGTGGGTACCGTGGGTACTGGCCTGTGTTGATGAGGGCTCCGGTGGGTACCGTGGGTACTGGCCTGTGTTGATGAGGGGCTCCGGGCCTGAGCTGATTGCACACTGGGTAGCTTCTTAGGTTTCATTTGCTCCCAAGGTATACATCTGTGGTGGGACTGGATGTTCCTATCAAGGTATACATCTGTGGTGGGACTGGATGTTCCTACCATGAGCCATGAAGAAATGTGCTAGAACTTCTTCTGGGAGGCTTTGTACCTCATAGACTCCCCAAACTCTTGGGCTGGGTTGTGGCAGGGGATGTTTGTTAAGTTGCTGTCAGGTATCTTCCTTACAGCCAAACGCAAGTTTATTTAACCTCGCTGATCTCTTTTCTGCCTTTGTGACCTGGGCATAATAACTCCTCCCTTACCCAGTGGTGATGAGATAAGACCAATGGGTAAAGTACAGGGTCTGGTGCAAAGTACTACAGCTAAAAAAAGGAGCATTTCAGTCCCTCCCTGTCTTTTCCAGTCCTGTAATCTTGCCTCTCTTTCCCTTACTTGACTTTTCTCCACGTCCCATCACCAACTCATTCTTTACTCTTATGTGTTTTATAACTCACTTGATTCCTGTGTTTGTTTTGATCACGGCCGTCTCCAGTGCCTGGCACCCCCTAGACCCTCCCTAGCATTGCCAGAGAAATGGATGAGTGAAAGTGATCTGACCTGTACACATCTCTCCAGAGACTTTCAAATTTGGCTGCTCACTAAGGGTTGTTAGGACAGAGCTTCAGGCCTGATGTAGAGATGTGGTTCAGTAGAGACAGAACGAGGTGTAGGTGGACTTCCTAGATTTCGTAGGTGTGAGTCCAAAGGGCCAGGATGAAGAACTATCATCTGGTGGAAAAGCCACCTTCCAGCCTTTCAATACACAGTTTAAAAATTATATCTACTTACATGTGTGTGAATTGACTCGTTGCTTCTACCGTGTGGGTCTCTAGGATTAAACTCAGATGTCAGGCTTGGCGACAAGTACATTGAGTCATGCCAACTAGTTTTATTCTTTATTATCTGACTAAGGCCCAAGGTCACATTGAATCACAACTGTACACTCACTTTACGGCAGTTGCTAGAAGGAACAAGTGTTTGAAGCCCTTGAACAACTCCTATTGGGGTTCGGGCTGCTGTCAGCAGGGAGAATTGTTTGGTCAATGCCACCACCTGGTGGACACGATGAGCAAGGGATTGATAGTGGGAACCTAATCAGTGGAGGGAGGAGGAACTGGGAACTTAGGAAGTAAGGGTGCTCTCTCTCTCTCTCTCTCTCTCTCTCTTTCTCATGTGTGTGTGTGTGTGTGTGTGTGTGTGTGTGTGTGTGTTCGCGCGCGCGCGTGTGCATATGTGTGCGCGTGTGCGCAGCTGCTGCTGAGACTTTTGTTGGGAACAGCAGGTTTAGCCTCTGTGTGTGGGGGCAAACTGATACCATAGAAAGTGAGAAAAGGCCCTGGGGCGGGGGTGGGGGGGGAGGAAGAAGCTGGATTGTTCTAGGGTCTGTTATCTACCCCCATTCTCCCTTCCAAGTCTGGCTTGAGTCAGGAGGAACCAGTTCCCATGGAGGCCGAGGGAGAGAGAAGGTCACTGCTGACGTCAAAGGGCTTCAGGTAGGAGGTAAACACGGCCTGACCCACTTTTATTTCACTCTCTTTCACCCTCCTCTTCTCCTGGCTGGAGTAGCCCTTTCTGGCATCCCTGATCACACTCCCTGATAGCAGTCTCTTTCTAGATCCCAGTCCCTACAACCCCAAGTACTGCTGGGTACAGGTGCTACTCTATTGGTCCTTCCTCTCCACACAGGGTTTCTCTGTAGCCCTGACTGTCCTAGAACTCACTCTGTAGACTAGACTGGCCTTGAACTAAGGGATCTGCCTGTGTTAGTCTGCGCTCCTCTGACTCTTAAGGGTCACAGATTTCATTTGTTATTTAGGACACATATTGGTCTAAGGGGTAGGAAGGACCAGCTTCCTCTGTGCAACCCCAAGGAATCTTTATCAGGCAGGGGGGACTTTGTGCTCTGGTTCTGTTCCGAGAGCTCTCGCTGGAGTGACTCAGTGACTCAGGGGCTCTCTGAGGGTGCAGGATTGTGTTGGACTCTAGGAACCTGTCATGGCTAGTTTCAGTTGACAACTTGACAGTTTAGAATCTCCTCTAAGAGAACTGTCTCGTTCATGCTGGCCTGTGGGACTGTCAGTGGGGGAATTATCTTGATTGCAATTAATTAATGTGGACAACCTACCCATGTTGTGAAATAGGATATTTGTTTAATATGTAAAGATGTGTTACATTTGTTTAACTCTGTAAAGATGTGTTTCTGTTTCGTCTTTCCTACTTAAGGTATCTGATGGGTCTAATAAAAAGCTGAACAGTCAGCTGACCAGTGGTGGTGCACGCCTTTAATCCCAGCACTCGGGAGACAGAGGCAGGCGGATCTTTGTGAGTTTGAGACCAGCCTGGTCTACAAGAGCTAGTTCCAGGACAGGCTCCAAAGCTACAGAGAAACCCTGTCTCGAAAAACAAAACAACAACAACAAAAAAAAATCAAGCTGGAAACAAGCCTGGACTAGGGCCAAGCATTGGTGGGTCTCCATATCTTTATCTGGGAGCTGGTTGGCATCCCCAAAAGCCTATACATATGTATATATGAATGAGTGTGTGTGTGCATATGTGTGTATTCTTTTCTTGTGCGTCCAACTGTGTAGCCCTAACTGGCTTGAAATTTGCTTTGTAGATGAGGCTGGCTTCAAACTCGCAGAGACCCAACTGCCCTTGCCTTCCAAGTGCTGTGATTAAAGGCGTGCGTCATCATGCTCTGCTTTCTTTATTTTTTTTTAAAGGTGTGTATGTGTGTTGATTCATGTATGTGTGTGCATGTCTGGCCTTCAGAGGCCAGAAGAGGGCATCGGAACCAGTCTCACAGGCAGTGCTCTTAACCACTGAACCTCTCCAGCTCGCTCTTTCTGTTCCTGACTGTGGATGTGCCTAGCTACTTCAAGTCCTGGCCTTGATTTCTCCACAGTGATAGTCTATCACCTGGAATTGTAAATCCAGCAATGGAAATAAAACTAAGACAGGACCATAGGGCCTACTCCGTCTAGCCCTCTTGAAGTAGCATGTCTCAGGGATAGATCCTAGGTCCTGCGTGTTTATCAAGCACTTCCAGGGGTTCTGATGGCTGTGTATTGTGAATCTCTTGAACTACTGTTTAAGGTCTGTTCCTGTTCAGCTGAATGGACTGGGCCGAAAGGAAGGAAAAAAATTTGCTGCAAAGCCTAGAGTTTTTGGTGCCCACTGGGGAGCATGCAGCTAGAGACAAACTGATGCTTTATTACAAAAATAAATACACGTTGGGCAGATGGCAGCAAGAATAAGGGCTGAAGACACAGCGGAGACCTCCCGAGGAAGCTGTAGTGTCTGTCAGTCTACAGGCTGAGATGCGCAGGTGCCAGGGAGGACCCTGGGCCTAGACCCCCAGCCAGGGGGGGCAGCAGGGCGATGAGGGGCGTCTCACACTCCCCCAGCAGTACGTCCCTGCGCAACCCTACACCCCTATCCAGCACTTTGGCCCTCAGACTGCGGGAGGCCAGATCTGGCGGGCCCAGCCCTTCGAAGAAGAAGTCTTCATTGAAGATGGGGTTGGAGCTGCCCTGGACCACGCGGCTCCTCTGAGCTCGCGGCCTAACGCGTGGCTGCAGCCGCAACACCACGCAGCAGCCGCCGCCGCCGCTCCCGGGCCGGGCCCGCGGCCGAGGCAGCCCCTCGGCGCTCACCAGGCGCAGCCGCAGCCGCCCGGGCCCCGCCTGGTACTCGGTGGACAGGCGCAGCTGCCCGCCGCGGGGCCCCAGGCGCAGGACGCTGTCTTTGGTCGGCCGCAGCTGGCAGCAGAGGAAGTCTAGGTGGAAGAGCGGCGGCGCGCGGCGCGGCGCGAACGGACTGGTGTCCGCCGAGCTCGCCTCGTCGGGGGACAAGGAGTGAGGCCTAGGCGCGCACGGGGAGCCGCAGGGAGACGAGTCGGGCGACGAGGCCGTGTCGCTGTCCGGGGCCCGGCAGAGGCGGAGGTCCGGGGCCGAGCCGTGCAGCCGCGACTGCGCCGGGGCCAGGCCGGCAGCCAGGCCGCGCGGCACGTGGAACAGGGACTCGCGGCGGCGCGTGTGCGGGCTCTCGGGCAGGAAGGCCCAGCCCTCGCGGCCCGCTAGGTGCGGCAGCGAGCAGGCGACTGGGAGGTTCCGGCCGCTCAGGTTGCGGTCCACCCTGGCCTCGCCGCCGCCGGGGTCCCGGAGCCGAGGCGGAATGAAGAACTGCGGGATGCGGTCGGGGGTGAGGACGTTGGGGTTGCAGCGCGAGGGCGAGCCTGCGACCTGGCGCTTGGGGACCAGGCTGGAGTGCGCCTGCCTTGCCCCAGCCTCTGCGGTCCTCACCCTATAGCCGGCTTTCTCCAAGAGCCACATGCAGTGGGTGGGGATAATGAAGCACCAAGGCGGAGAAGGTCCAACTCTAGCCTCCCGGTTGGGAGCCCTGGACAGACGACACGCTGAGAGAAGAGAAGGGGGATGCGAAGGTCGGTGATGCTGCTAAGAGTCCAACACTTGGAGGTCTGCCACCGTGGCTTTAACCCCAAACTCATGGACCACAAGGCAGTGGGTATTTAGCGGGTAAAAGAAAGGGTGAAGTCTAGAAACTGGAGAAATCAGTAAGATTTTCAGATGGAAGGTCTGGAGTTGGTTCGATGGTTAGGAGCACTTGCTGCCCTTGCAGAAGAGGATCTGGCTTTGGTTCCCAGTACCCACATGGTGATTCACAGTCATCCATCCATAACTGCAGCATCAAGGGATCCAATATCCGCTTCTGATCTCTGCAGGCATCAAGCACATACGAAGTGCATATACGTACATGCAGGCAAAACAGTCATACACAAAAAATAAATACATCTTCACAAATTTTAAAAATGATTTTCAGATGGAGGCCTTGTATATTCTACCCACTTTGGGGCCATGGGGCATTAACACCCATATCGCCCAAAGATTTGTAGTCCCAGTCACGGGCCCAGGTATTCACCCGCTCATGTGTACTCTAGGTCCATAAGCTCACCGCGGCCCTCGATAGGCTGACTCCCTAGTCCTACACCCAAGATCTGGTCACGGCTCCTCGAGGCTCCTTCCCTGCTCAGGCGGCTTCCCTGCTTCCCTGGATTGACCTATCCTTGAGCTCTAGCCCCACCTGACTTTTGTCTCCTCCCCCAAACCACCCTTCACCTACTCAAGTTGCTCCTGAAAGAGACGCACTTCTGTTCCTAGCAGCTGGGAGCACGTCTGGTTGCTGATCCGTAGACACGCAGGACCAGGACTAGTTCAGGGAGAGTCACATTCGGTGAATCACAGACCCCCTCTCCCTTCCTGTTTACTCCCAGCTTCTCAGTTCTGCTGCATCCCAAGGCTGTAAGGCGGAGCTGGGCAGGTGAGTGGTCCCTCCCACTGTCCACTCTTTTTCCTTAGGAACCTCAGAGCACAAAGGCACCATTGATTCTCCGCCATCCCCAGTGCGTGCCCAAGGAAGACTTCTTTGCAGCAGGCTCAATGCACCCCTGCATGGAGTCACTAGAAGCCATGAAAGTACCAATAGTTTGCCAGGGACTCCGAGCCCATGTCCGACTCGGTCGTGCGCCCCAAATATGGACCTTACCTGTGGGCAGCGGCTGGATACCAGCTTCTGGCTTCTGGCCCCACTGTGCAGCCTTAGGGGATCAACTTTCTCTCTAGTTTGTTCCCGCCCAAGTCTTTCTGGGAGGAGCTGGCAGGGGCCTCTCCTGCCTACGTCTGTCTCTTTTCCTGGATAAACACAGGTCTGTCTCTCTGGTCTTCAACCGGACTTTCTTAACTCCTTCCTCTAGTCAGAGCCAGCTTTCCAGCAGCAGCCTGCTAGACCTGAGCCTGTGCTGCCAAGGTTGGGAGGATGGTAGAGAAGAGGGACACTGCCATCAGTGGCCCGTGGCTAGCTGTTGTCCCAGCCCTACCAGGCAAAGCCCTTAGCCATCTTCACACAGCCTTTGCTGGGATCCTGTCATGGCCCCTAACTATGGGCTCTGAAGCCATCCAGTAATTCCTTAGCAGTATGGCTTTCAGTGACCAGTTTTCTGAATTATCAGCACACTCCCAGCAGAAATCCTGCTAGGCTCAGGATTTCTGGATAAAGACATGGAGGATAGCTGGCTCCAACAGTGAGGACCAGCAGACTTATGTCCTCCATCTTTGGCAGACTCTAGGAAGCACAGGTGGCCACTGGGAACATGAGATTATCAGTTTTACAGGCACACCTACCACCTCATTCCCTCAAAGACAGAAGCTCACTTCTTCCTTAGCTGGGCTAGTTCCCTCTTTACTTTCCCTCATTGACAGCTATTCTTCTTAATTAGAGATGCCTCCTATCCTGTTCACAGCACTCCATCTTTGTAGGCCCCATCCCTGTGCCCGCCAAGCCTTGACTCCTCCCTGGAGGGGTGTGAAGATAGCCTGCCAAAATCTTGACCACTCCTCAGTCTATTTAAACTGCTTCCCCAGAAAGTTCCTGTGTGGTCTCTTTCCTTCCCCCATGGTGGTCACCCTCTGGGCCACCTGAGACCGCAGGAATCCCATTAAACCTGGATATTTTTAATTTGCCTTGTTGTGATTTGGCTTGATTGGGATTTTTGCGTCGGCAGAGAGCCTGCGTTAGGAAAATTCCTAACAGTTAGTTTTTTCTATTTACATATTTATTCTTTCTTGTAGGTCAGAGTGAGTGACGTGGAACTTCCTGGCTAGCCCAGGCTAATCTGCCTGATCCAGGACTCCAAAGCAGGACTACCAGTGTAAACCATTATGTGGTTTTTTTTTTTAATGTCTGCCCCCTTGTTAGGATGTAAAATATTTGATATGTATGGGCATTTAGTCTGCATGCATGTTTGTGTATGATGTGTATGCCTGGTGTCCTCAGAAGCCAGAAGAGGGCATCAAATCTCCTGCAGTTGGAGTTACAGAACTCTGTGAGTTACCACCTAGGTGCTGGGTTTCCAACCTGGGCCCTCTAGAAGAACAGCAAGTGCCCTTAACTGATGAATCATTCCCTCCAGGTCTTCACTCAAGATTTTAAGGTGTAAATGAATGATATTAAACAGAATTATACTTGAGACAGATTGTTCATCTGTTCACTGAAAATCTAAATTGTACCAGTTGCAGTACTGAGTACACAGAGCAGGGAGCTAAAAGAGAGACAAAGAACATGGCTGCAGCAAGTGCTGTCCCAAGACAAATTGAAGTGCAGGGTCATGGAATAAACCAGGAAAGCAGTGATTATTTTGTTGTCTGATGATACTTGAGGATTACGTTTCTTTTGTTCCCCTGGTAACCTCTGACCTTGTTGCAATAGGAAATATTTCCACACTAAGCCAGAATAGAGTATAATAAAGGTTTCTTTATTAGGGGGTAAACTCACAGAATTAGTAGCAATTCACAGTCTTCTGTGTGCATTAGGAACCAGAACTGAATCCAGCTACCTACGGGCCTGTGCATGCCTTTTGTCTGCATATATGGTATATGAGACCACACCCAAAGTGGGTCAGTATCTTAAAGGCTATTGACGGAAGGAGTTCCCACAACACCTCCCTTTTTTTCTAAATAAGAGAGTTCTAAGCCTAATACAAAATGATATAAAATAAGAACAAATATCAAGTATAAAAATTGGAATTACAGCCAGCATGAACAACATCAAGCAAGAAATATAAGCTATCTGTTTCAATGATTATCCTATCCTAAGGGGTCTAAGTCTGACATTAGAAATGGCTTGGCTAAGCCATGATAGGAAAGTAACTATGACTATCTAGTCCCCAACCCCATCAAAGATCTGAGAAGGGAAATAATATTACTTGAGTTAACAGGAAGTGCAATAAAACAACTTCCAAAATGTACAAGAAATGTCAGAGACAACTGGCTACCTGGGCAATCACCCAAAGTCTAATTTGCATTGTTGGAGCAACCAACTTTGGCTAAGGCCCTAGTGTAACTGAACTACCGTTTATCAGGGGAGGGTTGGGCTATCACAGTCCACAGTCTTGGCAACAATCAGATGGGCTGAGGGTGCTGGCTTTGGGATGTCAATTTCATGACTTCTCTCATTTTGTAGATTAGGAATGTCCCTGACTCTCAGAGTTGTGAGGATTATACATGGGCATTAGTTAGGATGCCTCCTGCCACACACATGCACAGAAACAGAAAACCCAACTTTATATAGAGTGATGAGGACGTTAAAAAAGATTTATTTTTATGTGAACAGATGTTTTGTCTTCATGTATGTTTATGTACAAAGTGGGTGCAATGCCAGAGGAGGCCAGAAGAGGGCATTGAACCATCTGGAACTGGAGTTATAGGTAGTTGTGAACTGCCATATGGGTGCTCGAAACCAAACAGGGTCTTCTGCAAGAACATCAAGTGCTCTAAACTGTCCAGCCATTTCTCCTGCCCTGAGTTTTGACTTGTAAAATAAGTATGAAATAGAGTAGGAATGGTGGGAACTTGATCATTGGGGCTTCATAGTTATTGAGTATCTGCTCTGTTCAAGACGCTGAGAAAAGAGCGACAAGAAAACCAATTCCTTTGGCCAGATGTAGTCTACACTTTCTTGGGGGAGGGCAGGCAATGGTGACAAATGCGTTGGTTAAGCAGTGAGGAGTCCTGGCTCCTGTGTTAAAGGGACCTGGTGTCTGTTGAGGATGGATAAAGGTGGTAAGGGTTGTAGAGAGAGAAAGGACACCACTGAAATAATGTCACATGAGATCACTGGTGCATGAACCAAGGCTGCAGTAGTTTGTTTCTGATATATTCTGAAGAGGATTTCCAGATGGACTCATTCCCATCCAGAGATTTTTGGCCTGAGCATCTGAAAGAATGGAGTTACCATTTTGTTAAGAGGGGAAATATCAGGTGCTCAGTTTCATATCTATTAAGTTTGGACCCTTTAATGTCAGACATTTAAGTGGGGATATGGAATTGGCTTTTGGATATATGAATCTTGTGCCCAGAAATGAGGCACAGATTACCTCAGAGGCACCAGGAGAAATGAAGATGGAATCTAAGGTCATGAGACTTGGTGAAATGTCAACCGTAAGGACCCAAGAACTGTGGGTGTCCCCACAGTTGATCCTGATGGAGGAGGAGTGTGCTGTGCTATAACAGGCTGAGGTGGGATGAAGCTGACGGTTATTAGCAAACAGAAGTGCGGATGACTATGCCAAGAGTAGTCTTGGTAAAGTAGTGGGCAAATGCCCCAGCAGAGTGGGCTCAAGCAAGATGGATGAGGGACTGGAGAGATGACTTGTGGTGACAGTATGTACTGTTCTTCCAAGGTTTGATTCCTAGCACCCATATTAGGCAACTCACAATGGCCTATAACTCATTTCCAGGGTCTGATGCCTCTAGCCTCTGTGGGAGGGCACCCACATTCAACAAACAGTAACAATCTTAGGCTCTGGTCTGTGGGGTCAGTTATTATTGAAGAGAGAAGGGAAAAGTACCTTGGCCTGAGTACTGCCATTTTGACTTTGGACTCCATTTTTCCTGTAGGGTGAAATGAAGTTCAGGTTCCCAAGCCCCGGGGGAGCTGAGAACCTCCAGTGGCTGAACAACCTCCTCCCTAAACCGTAGAGGTAGTTGTTATGCATCTTCAGTTCTCTGGTCCCAACAACCGAAGGAACAAGTGAATCTCACTGGTTGGACTAAAAAACTTACATTGTATACCGGTTGACAATGATGGAACATTCAAGAAAGCCTCTAATCTCTAAATCTGATGTGGGATTCCCCTCTGTAAGCTGTGACTGTTTTATTGCCATTGGTTAATAAAAAAACTGCTTTTGGCCAATGGCTTAACAGAATAAAGCCAGGTGGAAAATACAAACAGAGATGTGCTGCGGGAGATTAAGCCCTCTTGCTTTCAGCCAATGGCTTCTAAGATACCTGCCCAATGTGGGGCGTGGTTTTTATTTTAAAAAAAAAGCCACAGCCGCTCTCCGAGCTAACTTGCTTCTGGCTTCCATGCTGACTGCTAGACTCGGTTTCCTGTTTG
>JAQHUG010000385.1:934096-948917 GCA_028555095.1 Dicrostonyx torquatus | reverse complement strand
CCTTCCCTTCCCTTCCCTTCCCTTCCCTTCCCTTCCCTTCCCTTCCCTTCCCTTCCCTTCCCTTCCCTCCCCTCCCCTCCTTTTCCTTCCCCTCCCCTCCCTTTCCCTCTTTTTCTCTCTCCCTCCCTCACCCCTTCCTTCCTTCCCTCCCCCTCCCTCCCTCCTCCCCACCTCTTCCTCCCTTCTTCCCCCTCCCTTCCTCTCTTTTGTTTTTCTTTTTTTCTTTTTTCTTTTTTTGGTTTTTGAGACAGGGTTTCTCTTGTAGCTTTGGTGCCTGTCCTGGAACTAGCTCTTGTAGACCAGGCTGACCTCGAACTCACAGAGATCTGCCTCTGCCTCCCAAATGCTGGGATTAAAGGCGTGCGCCACCACCGCCCGGCCTCTGTTTTTCTTTTTTTTTCTTCTCTGAGACAGGGTTTCTTTGTAGCTTTGGAGTCAGTCTTGGGGAACTTGCTCTGTATGCCAGACTGGCCTCAAACTCAGAGATCTGCCTGCCTCAGCCTCCTGAGTGTTGGGATTAAAGGTGTGCACCACCACCTGGCTCCTGTTCAGGAATTTTCATTCACAGCCAGATGCAACTTTTTAGAATTTTTTTTTGTGCACAGAGTTTAGGAGTTGGGTATGGTATTGCACACTTTTAATCCCAGCACTCAGGAGGTGGAGGCAATTAGATCTCAGTGAGTTCAAGGCCTGCCTGATCCAGAACAGCCAGAGCTACAGAGAACGTCTTTGGAGAAGGAGGAGGAGAATGAATGAAGGAAGAAATATATATATTATTTTTTTTTTTTTTGAGACAGGCTTTCTCCGTGTAGCCCTAGCTGTCCTGGAACTCACTCTGTAAACCAGGCTGGCCTTGAACCTGCCTCCTGAGTGCTGGGATTAAAGGTGTGTGACCACCACAAAGGAAAGAAATTGAGTATATGGGATGAAATAAAGAATGAGAACTCAGGTTGGCCTAAACCCTGCAGTTTTTGAAATTGAGAATAGGGAGAGAGTGGGGTATGGCCAGACCCAGAAACTGCTTTTCTGGAAAAACTGCTGTTTTTTTCTGAGAACTATGCCCCCCACCCAGTTCCCCCAAACCAACCAACCAACCAACCAACCAGCCAACCAACCAAACAAACAGACAAAAAGACTACAGAATGAGGGAGAGAAGTCAGATTGCCTGTTTCTGCAATGTTCTGGGTCCAGGGCAGTCGGATACTTTCTGAAATTCCATGGATGGCAGTTTTTTTTGGCGCTTTAGGCCTGTAGTATAGTCCTAGTCTTGGGAATTTTCTTCACCTAGGACCTACATGGTGAAAAGAAAGAGAAATGACTCCTACAGATTGTACACACACACACATGTGCGCACACACACACACACACACACACACGCACACTCTGTAATAACGTAATGTAATAAGAAAACTCTTCTAATGCTCTATCACCTCTTAAAGGCCACACTTCCCAGCAGTCATCAAATGGCAACCAAATTTCACCACGGATTTTAGAGGAGACAGGGCATATTACAAGCCATAGAGATTTCTCAGGTGTCCTGATTTTCTTGCTCTTGGTGATACCACTGTAGAACATTCAGAACCCGAGAGAGCCAATGAAGAGTGCTTTCCTGGGTCCAAGCCAGTTGAGATATGCAGAGTGGGGCAGGTCTTTGTTTCTAGGTTGGCAGGGAACTGCTGCAAGTCTCTCTGTAAACAACAAAACCCCTGATTTTGAGTATCGCTCCATGTCTTGAGGGCTTGTGTGGTGTCCTCAGGCAGCATGAATTGGCTGCTAATGCTCACTGGTGATAAACTATGTCTTACAGTCTGACTTATTATCATCCAGGAACTTTAATTATTAGCCTAACTCATCAGTCTCAGTTCCAAGAAGGCTCTTTCTTTCATTTTTTCTTTTTAAAATTATTAGTTTTTATTTTATGTGCATTGGGGTTTTGTCATAGGTGTTGGGCCCCTTAAACTGGAATTACAGATAGTTGTGAGCTGCCATGTTGGTCCTGGGAATTGAACCTGGGTCCTCTGGAAAAGCAACCAGTGCTCTTAACCACTGAGCCATCTCTTCAGCAAGGCTGTTTCTCTAGAAGCTGATATGAGGTACGGATGTCTCCTGCTTTCTTGGATAGCTAGATCTTGTGTGTAATGGTGTGGTGGTTTGAAAGAAAATGTCCCCAAAGGGAGTGGCATTATTCAGAAGTGTGGCCTTTTTGGATTGGTGTGGTCTTGTTGCAGGAAGTGTGTCCCTATGGAGTCAGGCTTTGAGGTCTCATATATGATAAATCCTTGGTCAGTGAGACAGTTTACTTCCTGTTGCCTACACGAGTTGTAGAACTCTCAGCTACTTCTCCAGCACAATGTCTGTGTGCACGCTTCCATGTCCCACCATAATTATAATGGACTGAACTTCTGAACTGTAAGCCACCCAATTAAATGTTTTTCTTTATATGAGTTGCCATGGTCATGGTGTCTCTTTTCAGCAATAGGCACTCTAAGACAAATGGCTACTGACTTTTTGGTTTCTTTTTGTTCCTGATTCAGGCATCTGGAAAACACATATCCTTTGCTTCAAGGAGAATAAACTGTCACTTTGGCTGGATGGTTGACTTAGTCACTGTTCTATTGCTGTGAAGAGACACATGACCAAGGCAACTCTTATAAAAGAAAGTACTTAATTATGGGCTTGCTTACAGCTTTAGAGATTTAGTTCATTATCATCATTGTGGCATGAATGCCACTGGAACAGTATCTGAGAGCTACATACTAATCCATAGACCAAGAGAGAGAAGTGGGCCTTGCTTGGGCTTTTGAAAACTCAAATCCAACTCCCAATGACACACTTCCTCTAAGAAGACCACACCCACCCCAATAAGGCCACATCTCCTAATCCTTCTCAAATAGTACCACTCCCTAATGACTAAGTGCTCAAATATATGAGCCTATGAGGATCATTTTTATTCAAACCACCACAACGTTCTCCCTCTGTAGTAGCTGTGTCCTGGATGTGCATGAGGGAATAGGTTTGCAAATGAAGAGGCAGCATTTCCCATTGTTCCACTAGACGGCTGTAAATTTTCCCTCTGACAGGCCTCCACTGTCAAAGCACTAGACACTACAGAAATGTCCTGGTCCTGCTGACCCCTGTGTACTAAGCTGGTCTTGCCAGGTCATGCCTGGTCATGGAGCTGTACCTGAGAGGCTCCCAACTCTGGATTTCCACAGTATGAAAAGTACCCAGGATGCGACCAAACTATTTAATACGCAACTCAAACATAACTGTCTCTCTCTACCCCTATTTCTTTTTTTCTTTTTTCTCTCTTTTTTTTGGATTTTTTTGGTTCTGAAGCTAGCTCTTGTAGACCAGGCTGGTCTCGAACTCACAGAGATCCGCCTGCCTCTGCCTCCCAAGGGCTGAGATTAAAAGCATACACCACCACTGTTTGGCTCCCTTATTTCTTTTTAACTGTTAAGCATCTCTCCAAAGGAGGGATGAAATATATTCCCCCTCTTTCTTCCGGGAGTGTTTGGATTAATAATAGACTCACCTAGATCATGAAATGAAAAACCTGTTTTTCAATATGTTTAGCATCTGGGTCTAACAGACTACCAAAGAGCACAAAGGAGAAGAGGTTTTGATAGAAGTGTGTGTGTGAGGACTGTATTGGCCATCACAAAATATCTCTGTCTCCATGTTTTGGGAGGCATTGGGTCAAGGCCCTTCACATCCATGTCTACCTATCATTTGACAGTCACTGGAGACTGGCTGCCTAGAAGCGGGTTGTCTAGTCACTGAAAAGATCCATCTCCCTCACCACTGCTGCTCAGACTGTGAACAACTCCATGGTGCACCTGGAAAGGGTTTCATTCTCTCTGGTCTCCTGAGTTCCTAGACCAAGCCACAGATCTGGAACCCCAGTTCAGGTCTGAAGCCAGATCGTTCATTTGCTAGTGTAAGGTCTTGAGCATAGACCTTCCTACTGACTCCTTCCAGCAGAGGCGGGGCTACTCTCAGCGTACTCATCAAACCCTTTCTCTTTTAAATTAAAATACAATTACATCATCCTCTCTCCTCCCTCTGTTTCCTTATCTTTTAAATTTTTAGTATTGCTTATTATTACCATTTTTTTTATGTGTGGGTGTTTTACCTGCATGCATGCCTGTGAACACTTTCATGCCTGGTGCCCATGAAGACCAGAAGAGGGCATCAGACTCCTGAAACTGAAGTTATGTGTGTTGTGAATTGTCATGTGGGTGCTGAGAATTGAACTTGGGTTCTCTGGAAGAGCAGCCAGTGCCCTTAACCATCAAGGCATCTTTTCAATTCTTTTCATCTTTTTAAACAAGACAAAATGGAATTGGAGGTTTTTTTTTTCCAAAAGGTTTAAAGATTTAAGTGGCTAGATGGATAGCCAGGAAGAGAGAAAAGTGCTAAAAAGGGCAGTGCACACCCATAAATTATGGATGCAGGCTTCTCACAAGAGAATTGCCCCATTTCTGCCTCTTCCTCCTCGTCTGCATTCCCCTCCTCTTTTTCTTCTTTTTGTGCTTTGAGACAGGGCTTCTCTGTGCAGTCCTGGCTGTGTAGACCAGATCTTCCCTGAATAACTTTGATGCCAGACCACCTCATCCCACCAACGTAGATTTTCTTACTGTTATCTGGCTACCAAAAGCCAACACCCAGTATAACTTTGGCAGTCATGTGTTGAGTATGGAAGAAATTCTGTCAGCCAAGAATGACTCCTGGACATCACTGTCTAGAGTGAGAAACATCTTGTGTTGAAGATATGAATGAAATTAGAGCCTTAAAGCACTTCACCTTACCATATCTCATAAGAAGATTCTTTGTGATATGGCCCCTTGAAACTTTCTTAATTTTGACTTTTCCCCAAACATCATCTCTGCCCACTGACTGTAATGCAACAATGACTGCCACGTAGAAACCCCTTTCTCCCCCAGGTTCGGAGGAAACACAGACTTCTCTGTTCCTCTGCTCTCCATCACAAGCGTTTTCTGTTAGCTATGTGAGCAAGTCCATTGCCTTCTTTCTTTCTTCACCACCGCTCTGTAGAGCTTCTCTGTGACCACCTTCCCCTCACTCGGGCTCATGCCACTCCAGATATGGTCTCCCACTAGCAGTGGGGGGCTCAACGTGATGGGAGTCATACATGTACTTGATCAACTTGGTTTTCTGATGTCACAGAGGCTTTCCGAATCCTGATCCAGTCTTTTTCCCTACCTAAGGCCATCCTCTGATACCACAGATGAGGCTTAGGTGTTCTGAGGTGTACATCTCCTCAATCCCTTTGCTGTTCTGTATCTCCGTTTCCCGACTTTTGGTCTCAGAGTCAATCTGATGCTGTTCTGTGACTCCTGTCTCCAGCTGTGATCCATTTCAAAGGCCAGTTCTGAGCCAGTTTATAAATACAGCTAAATTTCCTTCCTTAAAGAACAGTAATAACAACAAAATTCCCAGAAATAAAAATGTGCATTCATTCCCTCATTGTCCAGTCATTTGTCCGAGTACTATTTGCCTCCCCTGTGCCTTTCTTAAGGCCACGCCCCGAAGTCTCTATTGTTTCTAGCAGCGCTCTTCTTCACCTGCTCCTCTTCCCAGCCTCTTCAGTAGGTCGTTGGTCTTCCACCAGACTTTAAGCTGTAGCGTGGGCCCAGGGCGCCCTTCCTCTGTTCTTCCCTCCCCACTTCACTGTCATTCCTCTTGCTTTCTTTGTCCTTTCAGTCCACATTAGCCGCTTCCAGGCGGCTCTCCCAGCTCAGTAGCCTGTCTCTTGCTGGTGTTTCCCACAGGGCAGAGTTCCCTGAGCACTTCACATCGAGTGCCACGCCACCTCTGTTCATAGCTCTCTTCTCCTTCCCAGGAATGCCACCTGGGACCCCCAGCCAGCCAGCTCCCCTTCACAGATGCAGTCTATGTAATGATATGCAGCACAAGGTGGGATTGTGGTTCCCAGGGCAGGGGGCGAACACACCATCAGACAGAGCTTTCATGGGAAGGAAGTTTATTGGGGAAGCAGGGGAGTGGTGGGAGAGAGAGCAGAAATAGAGACCTGCCTCAGAAAAAAACCGAAAGAGGAAGAGGGTGGGCGGAGTTTGTCTCTTAAAGGGAGCTTTGTACCCGCGTACAGAGTCAGGGTACTGCCCGCCATGTGTGCCGGGGTGGTCACTCTGCCTCTGCCAAGGGGCGGGGCCGGGTCTGCATTTGCCTGGATGATAACACTCTATACAATTGGTGTACGTCCTACTTCTTTTATTCCCCAAAGGTCTCCTATCTGTGGATCTGACCAGTGTGGCCCCTACTGTCTCCAGTTCAGAGTCTTGCAGGGATCTCCTATCCAATTCTCTGCCTTTGGTCTTCTTGACTCTTTCCAGTCCCGATCTTCACAAAACCCAGAACGTTATACCTCCCTACCCCCACCAGACTTTAAGGCTCCTGTTGCATACAAGGCAAACTATATGCTCCGGGGTGAGGATTCTGAATTTAGTGCCTGCACCGGCTCTGCCGCAGTCTCTTTCCTCCGTCCCTGCCATTCACTACTTTGGGGCCCTTAAAATCCCCTGTGCTCTTTCACACCACTGCGCCTCTCTCTTCACACACTGTTCCCTCTGCTTGGAAGATCTCACTTTCCCTCCTACCAGCTGGTCCCACTTAACTTTTTATTTTTTGCAGTGCTGGTCCTGGAACCCAGGTCTGTGTCAAGGACCAGCCTTGACAAAAATACCTCTTGCCAGGGTAGGGTTGTGGGAACTTAGAAATATAAAAAATGGATATGGAGATAAATAAAACATAATAAGACAGAAACCATAGAAGGGAGGGCATTCCAGTGAAAACTGAAAATTGCCCTCGTTAATTTTTCCATAGCTTTTATACCCAATGTAAATGGGGGCAGAGAAGGTAACAAAAGATTTTATTAACATGAAACAAAGGACAACCCAAACGTTCAATTGCTCTAACACTGAGACATCAAATCAGCAATTTGTTGTGTAGGTAGCGAAGCTGCTCTGGACCACAGATCCTGAAGACTGCCCTCCCCAGGTGACCTCATAGTTAGAAAAGAAGGAGCAGAAGTCAGGGGAAGGTGAGATGATCTCCAGGTCAGTGACCCTGTCTTGCAATGCAACAGACCAGACACCTCATTTAGTGCCTGACACTTGGCAGGACCTCCGGGTCCTCTGTTGGTGCTGGTGGGAGGTGGGCAATGAAGGATTGAAAAATCAATTTGACAAAAAAAAACTTTAAAAAATCAATTTATTTTATGTGTATGGGTGCTTGATCTGCATGTAAGGTACCCTATGCATGCCTGGTACTCTATGGAGGCCAGATGAGGACATCAGATCCCCTGGGACAAGAGTTATAGATGGTTGTGAGTCACCATGTTGGTGCTGGCAGTCAAAGAGCAGCCAGAGTTCTTAACTGCTGAGCCATCTCTGACCCGTCGACAATTTTGATTCCAACTATAGAAGGATTTTGGGCTGATTATGGGATGCTAAAAGTGCCGCCTTCTGCATCTTCCACCTGATTCTCGGGGACCCTGTTATGTGGAAGTCCCAGACAGGCCAGTCCTCACCATTGACTTTGCTGAAGGCACAGTCATTGCTACTGGGATGGCTCTTCCTCCAGCTGCAGCTGAAGGAAAACACCTGCAAGAAAAACGTGAGCTGAGTGCTGAGAGTCAGGACCAGGAGAGCAGGAATGTGCTGGGGACATGGGCCATTTGTCTCAGATTGCCCATCGCCTGAAACTGTCCTGTGGTGCAAGTTGTGTAACCTTCACTTAGAAAAACAATTCCATTTTGTTCTTTTTTTTTCTTCATCCATGTCTCTAGCAGGTACCCAGTCCCACTCCTCACAGGGCTAGACCCCAGCCTGGGACTAGATCATTAGCTCTCCTCTTCCCTCCCCTTCCCAGCCTGAGGATGAGGATGTCTTTACCAGAGGACTTGGCATAGACTGTCTGCTTGTCTCGGCTCTGGGTGATACAGGACATGTACAGCTTCTGGTCTTCAATCTTTTCTACTTGAATGTCCAGGACAGCCAGAGAGCCCACAGGGATCAAGCTGGAAGAGGGAGCAATTGAGTTCATTTCCATACTTGCTCCCCACTTTGGCCTCCCTCCCTTACCCTGCTTCCAGTACTCATTAGCAGCCCTAGGCTCAGGGGATGTTTGTTGGTTCCTGGTGTTGAATGGCAGAGGTTGATTTCTGGCCCAGGACTAGAGAAAAACTTGGCTGGCAAATGAGACTTGCAGAACTTACACAACCCTATGACAAAACAGAGCCCTAACCTCGGCCATGGCCCGAGGAGTCACACTTACTTTTTAAACCTGATGTTGAGACTTAGTGTGAATAGTCCTTCTCCAGCCAGGTAGGCAGTTTTAGAAAATGTCTCATCCATCATGGCCACCAGTGACCCTCCATGGGCAAACCTGGAGATCAGGATGGGGAGTGAGACTAGGGTTGGGCTACTAGATAGATCCCCTCTTTGGGATGCTTCTCCCAAAAACCTCCCAAGCTTTTCTTTCCCCTGAGTCCCCCAAAAGAGAATCTTCAATCTCAGGCAGCTACACAAGAAAGGCACACAGAGGTCATCCCAGGGATTCAGTACGTCAAAAGTAACTGAGCTTCCTTCCTCTTTGCTTCAGCATGGGTTAGCCACTGATACAGCCATTTTATCGTACCAAGAGAATTTCTTTTCTCACAAGATTAATAGAGACGATTTTTTCTGATTCATCACCTAATTGCTAACTGCAGCTGCCACATTTCAGAAGACCGTGTACATTCAAAGGAGTGGAACAAACCCTGAACCTTTGGATTAGTGTTTTATTGTTTTGCTTTTTGAGACATGATCTCACTCAAAATCCTAGTCTAGACCTGAACTCATGACAATCCTGCCTCAGTCTCCTGAGCTCTGGGATTCGAGGTCTGAACTACTATGTTTAGCTTGATTTACTGTTTGGAACATGAGTTTGGGCCATCTCTCGCCCTACCAGTCACTCAGCCAATGCTGGACCTACAGTTTCAAGGCAGGTTAATTAGCTTATGACTTATTAAAGAGCCAGCAAGGTGGGCTTCTGAGCAGCCCTGCCTGGAAAACACAAGAGCCCACTTTGGTGTGATAGTGCAGACATTTGTTTTACTTCAACTTTGTAAAACCTTCATTGTCATTTACGCAAATTGTACTTCATGACAAGTCTTTGTCACTGCTGGTTAAGATAGGGGAGAATTCCAGGGCACCCTGAGATAATATGCAAATGACATAAAAGCAGATCTGGGCTTTGAAAGAAAGTGCGATTCATCATGGACTCAGGCCAGCTGCTCTTGCTGTTCTGCCAAGGCTGCAGGGGGATCCTGAGCTCTTCTCCCTGCTTTAGGGGCATCATACCACCTGGCTGGGCTCCTGGTTCTGCCACTCACTATCCATGTGTGCTAGGACAGCTGGCAGAGCCATTCTCAGCCTTCATTTTCCCACCAGGTACTGTGAATAAGAACTACTGTCTCATCGATTGAGTTCCCCACATCTCATGCCATGAAGAGAAAATGAGTTGGTGCCAAGTCCTGCCCTTGCCTCTCTGCATTCCCTAGTCAGACAAAAGATTCGCTGGCAAAATGCTGGTTCTGCAGAGTGGTTCTTAGCCAATGGGCAATTCCTTTCCACTTGCATTGCCTGGGATGCAGTGGATATTAATCTCTTCTCTGTACTCAGCCCACTCAGTGTTGGATCATCTACTCTGTCTCTTGTTCTAGCTCAGCAACCCTGAACGAGACGTATCCACATACCCTCCACCCCATCTTCTTGGGGATTTCACTTTCAGAAGGGAAGAGGTTCTTGGCCTCTTAGGACTTTTATTTCTGGAACATTCTGAAGCTTCAATAAGGACATTCTTTATACATGTGTAGTAGATCCTGGGGAAGCTAACTCAGATTGTCCTCACAGACCTAGCATTGAGAAGAAGTTCCTTGCACCCTATTCTAGGTCTTTAGAAACTCTAGGGCCTGATGGGTGCTGGACCCACCCTGCTGAGTCAAACCTGTGAGGAATCTGTCCTGGCCTGTCTGAGGCCTTACCCTGGAGCCCCCTCCAGGTAGGGGCCTGGCTGGAAAAGACAGACTGACTTCTTCTCAGATGGGTGGAAAAAGATGACATATTCATAGCCTTGTCCTTCCAATTGGATGCATCTGGTAAAGATGCGCCAGTCCTGTTTGTCTGGGGAGAGATGAGAGTTTTGAAACAGAGACACCTCAGACTGCGGGGACCTGTTGGGGCATAGCATCTTGAATTCAACAGGAGCAAGGGGAGAGGATCAGGACACCCCCCTGTTGCTAGGGAGCCTTTCTACAGGGGAGGAGGGGACAAAACAAGCTCCTTGTCTGTTGTCTTCTGAGAGCCTGGGTCCTGCGGGGATAGACACTCATGAAGTGCAGGTCTAGGCAAGCACTCTGCCAACTGAGCCATTTCCTTAGCCTGGAGAAAAAAAAATTTCACCTTCAAGACAGGTTTATCTGTGTAGACCTGGATGTCTTGAAACTAACCCTGTAGACCAGACTGGCCTTGAACTTACAAGATCCACCTGCCTCTGCTGGGACTAAGGGTAGGCACCATGCCTGGCTTGGTGCCTCAGCTTGGCTGGTGGCACGAGTCCAAAGCTCACCTACTAGTTATGTCATTCATTCACATGTGTAAATGAAAAGGAAAGAAAACATAGATAGAATCTCAATCTCTCTCTCTCTCTCTCTCTCTCTCTCTCTCTCTCTCTCTCTCTCACACACACACACACACACACACACACACACACACCTACACAGAGAGAGGCAGAGAGCAGGGCAGGGTAAAGGTGGCAGCTCTGCCAAACAAATTCATTGTATGTCTCCGGGTACCATTCTGCCCAGCTGAGCAGAGGTGGCGAGCTGAGGCCTGTAGTAGGTAAGGAAGCCCAAGGGCTTTTACATGGATGGGAGGGAAGGGCTGGGACAAAGCTAGCTGAGGGAAAAGCCTTTGGTGAGTTGCCAAAAAGAGCAGAGCTCTGTACTGGCAACCCTCCAGCTGGACTTCAGCTGGAAGCAAAGATGCTACTCGGGTGTGCTCCCTTTACAGAGAAGTAAAGGAGCCATGCAGAGAGAACAGTGCAGGTAGCTTCCCATCCACAGCCAGTCTGCAGGGGAAGGAGAAGGAGACCAGGAAGAGCAGTCCCCAGTCTACAGGCTCATGAATTTCCTCCCTGAATGTCTCGCCATTTTTTATTGTACTGATTCTTGGGGAATGTCATATAATTTATTTTGATAATATTTTCCCTCTTCCCTTTGGAGAAAAATTCTTCCTATGTAGTCCTGGATGGCTTTGTAGCTCAGGCTGGCCTCAAACTCTCACATTCACTGGCCTCTGCCTTCTGAGGGCTGGAATTTGTGTGCCATCATGACTAGCCTTCCTGAATGTTTTCAAACCAGAGAAAGGTGGCAAGTTGAACTCACTGAGGGTTTCAGGCAGGGTCCCCCACTGTGGGTAGAGAAGTGTGTGTGTGTGTGTGTGTGTGTGTGTGTGTGTGTGTTTATACATGTGTGTGTGGGCAGAGGTGTATGTGTATGGAGGGGTGTTTGTTTCTGTGGAGGTGTGTATGTGTGGGGTGGGCAGAGGTGTGTCGGGGGATGATGGAGTGTGGATGGGTGGGTGAAGGGGTGTGTGTGTGTGTGTGTGTGTGTGTGTGTGTGTGTGTGCTTCTGAACCCTTTCAGAACTGGTCTTACCTGAGGCAGTTACCAGCCCTAATGGGAGCTTAAGCCCTTGGATATGTTCTCTGTTGGACTTGAAGGAGGGTAATTTAATCCACCCGTCTGACTTGGTTTTCTCCAGAAATTCTTGGTACAGGCTCAGCATATCTGGACACCAGCTGGAGTTGGGAAGGGCATAATCCTTTAAATCTGTTTTCTCTGAACAGAATCTTGCAACCTAGGCAAGAAAAATCAGAGTGGTATGATGACATCTTGGAAGGTGGGGATTGTTCTTGGGCTAAATGATGGGACCATCATTTAGTCTGTTTCTGGGTTTGGAGCATTTGAGTCCTGTCTGCTGGAGTGTTACCCGAAGAAAGAGTCCATCTTCCTTGTAGGGGTTTGGAGACACCTGTGGATGAGTGGCCTAGGGGTGTCAAAGAGCAAAGAAGTGGGGATGTTGGGATGGGATGAGAGCTGGCCACTCCAGCCACACGGTGCAGAGGTGCAGCCAGTTGCTTATGGGCCTGCTTGGCAGCTTCTCTGAAATGCTTTCAGGCCCCAAGGAAGTGTACTATCATGGCCAGGGACAGGGACAATGTGGCCATCTGCCATATGTCTTTCATTAGTCTCTTCTGTGGGTAACAAGCAAGCAGACAGACCTTTGTCTGGGGATACCCTACTTAACTGTGGCATTGTGAACCCTATAAGAGATTTGCTGGTGGGTACACAGGATTTGGGCCGGGGTTTGTCCTGCTAGATTTATTCTGGGATATGGCTTAGTAAGTACTCCAAAGCGTTTTCCCTTTGCTAAACCAAACAGCTCTGTATCAGCCCAGAAATAAGGCAGGAAGAGAGAACTGAGAGTGCTCGAGCTGTACGCCCTCAGAGAGGAACGGCGCTTGCGTGACTCCTTGGGAACTTACCAGGGAGTCTGTGGATGAGCCGAATGCTGAGGCCTGGTGGAGTCTGGGCAGGAGATGGGTTCTCAGGAGAGCCTTGTGGTGGGTAAGTCTTGCCACCCTCTGGAAGCCTCTCCTCATCATGGCTGAGTGTCAGGATCCCGGCTTTGCTTGGATAGATACAGAGGCTGACTCCGGAAGGCAAGTGAGCACCAGGCAGCTGTGCTTGGGCGATGGTGAAATCACCTCTCACCAGGTGCTTCTGACGCAAGCAGGCTTTCTTTTAGCAGGGAGAGCCCACTGGAGAGAGGGTGATTGTGCAAGAAAGGCTGGACTGGTCCAGCACCCACAAGCTTGGGGCCTTTAGCCGGTCCCGGAGCCCTGCCCAGGGCTGGGGAAGGGAAGATGCTGCTGGAGCATGAACGGGCAGGAGGACTGGGTGTGCTCAAGAAGCAGTGCAGGGACCTCAGGGCCTCAGAGCTGCCCTACCTTTTTGGGAGCAGAAGTCAAGAAAATTTCCAGAAATATCACAGTTCATCATGTTAGAATCCAGATTGGACGGCAGCACAAGCTACAATCCCTGCAGCCCCTCCCTACCTACATACACTGACGGGTACCCTATTGAGGGCACTGTGACTCACTAGCTGATAGACTCCCAGGTGCCCAGACTTCTCACCCGGGGGAAATCTGCAGGCCTCAGCACATCCAAAGGTTACGGATGGCCACAGACCCTGCTCCCCATTCTCCTTCCCCGATGCCTGTAGGGAAATCAGAGAATCTGGCTACTGCCTCATGCTGAGAATGCTGCTTCTTCCAAGGAGCCCTGAGGAAGGGACCCCACTTCTGTCTCCTAGACCCGATTCTACTTCTGAGAAGAATCTGCCACATTGTCCCTGAGCTCTCCTCAGAGCGCCTGCCATTCTGTTACTGCCAGTCTGTCCATGGTAAATAGTGCTTCTAATAAACTCCATGCTCCCAACAACCCACCTCATTGTTCCTCTTGGATCCCACTTCTGAGACCTTTCACGTCTGTCCCTCAGTGGGAGAGTGTTGATGGAGCATTTGTAGGATATGCTCTGTGGCATGATTTTGAAAGTTCTGGTATGATCGGGGACTCAAAAAAAACAAAGAAACAAAAAACCAAACAACAACCAACAAACTTAGTTCACAGCCTTAGACACGTGCCTCTTGTGTCCCAGGCGAGAATTAGCACAGGGGGACCTCTACTTGCTGGCTCTTGGCTAGTGATAGGAGTCACGGAGGGGTTAAGAAGGCACAGGAGATCACTGAGAGGAATCTGTTTAACAGTGGGCACTGAAACTCTAGGAAAGGGGTGAAGACAGCAGACAGTGCTTGGAATGAGGTGAGACAGACAGTGGAGGCCCTGCCAGGTACAAGCACTACAGGAGCCCTCCAGAGATGACCACTCAGTCTTTATTCCAGCTGACTGGGGCTACATAGGTATTTAGGGACCCAAGCACAGTCTCAAACATTTACACCAAGGGGCTATTAAAGGTCAAAACCACATCCTGATATCCTGCTCAGCATTTGCAGGGGGAGGTTTGCACAAGCAAGCAATTTAACAGAAGCTAAGATAAGTTATCTGAGACATCTTGGCCTTGGGTCCTAGAATGGAGTTGAGCAATTCTTCATGGAGGATTCTCCACCAAGGAGCTCAAATTCTTGATAAACCTGAAATAACCTCAGCAGAAATGCAAGATGCTGGATCCTCTGCTTTGTCTTGCTCTGTAACACAAGCAGGGCTAGAAACTCTGGCACTTTATGTGCATTTGAGAGATTAGGGTTTAGACTCCCTGGTAGACAGACAGATAAGAAGAGGGCCCCTGCCTAGGTTATAAAGATGATGAATTTCCAAGATGGCTGGCATCCTCCTCATCTTCCTGACTTGGGATAAAGGTCTGACAGCTTAAATGAAAGGCCTTGTGGGTCTCTGTTTTCCACCAATCCCTACTGATGAGCTAGTTCAAGGAGTTCAAGGCTGGGTCTGGAGGTGTCACGGCTGCAGAACAAGCAACCATCCTATCTGTCTTCAAACTGACCCACCCTAGACTGAAGGAGTAATGCTCTCCAGAGGCGGTCCAACCCCCAGCCCATAAGAAGTTGCTGTTTTCTTTCTACTCCTATTTTTTCTTTTTGGGATGAGAATGTCTACTACGTGTCTGCTCCATTGTGTGTGTGTGTGTGTGTGT
>JAQHUG010000385.1:907076-918000 GCA_028555095.1 Dicrostonyx torquatus | reverse complement strand
TCTCTATTTCTGCTCTGCTATGTTCCTTCTAACCCATTCCTCGCTCTGTCCTTTTCTCTCCTCCCCTCTCGGGGATTTATCTATTCTATTCCTTTTTCCGGGGCATCTCTCTCAGCACCCACACTCGCATTCACACATCAGCTCAGAGATAGCTACCTTTCCTGGGGCAATCTACAAATGAATAAGAGAGGCTGGAGCGAAAACCTTGGCTATTGTCTTTCTAAATAGTCAGGCGCCAGGTACGAAACCATGGCATCCCCTGGCTAGCAGGTATCAGAGCCCACAACATTCAGAGAGTCCGGTTAGGTCATATGCTCATTCAGTCCTGGTCCAGCCGGATTTGATGAGCTCTCTATAGGTCAAGCTCACTGTCTCTGTTGATAGGCCAGTCCCTCACGGTCCTGATGTCCTTGCTCATCTTCTCCCTCCTTCTGATCTTCCACTCGACCTTGGTAGCACAATCCCTTGCTCTGGTGTGAATGTGGGTCTCTGGCTCTATCTCCATCCATCATGCGAAATTTCAGTGCCAGTTGGGCAGGTGGATCTGAAGCTGTGGCACTCACCAAGGACCCGCCGCCATGAAAAGGGCCGAGGCAATTACTTTTTATTAAAAAAAAAAGTTTCCCACATTAAGAATGGGGAATATTATCAAACTGCATTGTTGTGGAATAACCTTTTGTACACTGTGAAGATGTGTCTTTGCCAAGGTGCCTTCTGAGTGGTTTAATAAAGTACTGAATGTCCAATAGTTAGACAGGACTTCTGGGAAGAGAGAGAAAGGAAGAGGAGATGAATCTAGGTGCAGGAGAGATGCCAGAGGAGATGGAGAAGCAGAGCATGCAGGGGGAGAGGTAAAAGCCATGAGCTGATACGGGATTGCCCTCTGTATTCTGTGAATACCATTGGTTAATAAAGAAGCTGTTTTGGGCCTGTGATAGGGTAGAGCAGAGCTAGGTGGGGAAAACTAAACTGAATGCTGGGAGAAAGAAGGCAGAGTCAGAGAGAAGCCCTGTAGTCCCACTGGAGACAGATACTGGAATATTACCCAGTAAGCCACAGCCTCATGGCATTACACAGATTAATGAAGATGGGTTAATTTAAGATATGAGTTAGCCAGAAATACACTTAAGCTATTGGCCAAACAATATTGCAAATAATATGGTTTCTGTGTGATTATCTCAGGGCTGAGCAGCTGGAAAAAAACAAATGGCCTCTTCAACAAATTGGCACTTCAACATGTTTGACTATATCTATATTAAACCTGAGAAAGCTTGGAAGGGAATGCTAGACACAATAAAACAAAGTTTAGCTGCATTTCTTTTTTAGCTGGAAGCTTGTAGCAGCTCCCTTAAGAGAGAGGTCTTTCTGATTCAGTGGTATCCAAAAAAAAAAAAAAAAAAAAAAAAAAAGCACGGTTTCAAAATGGCGGCTTCCTGGTTTGCCAGCACAAATGACTCTGGCTCTTTGGGAGGTTTGGCTATGGAGCACTTGAATGGGGTTTGCAGGCCTGGGTGCTTGTATGTCCACTTGGGGTTAGGAGGAAAATAGCTGAGACCATACCCACAGCTCAGACACCTTCCCCATCCTGGGCAGGTGGCAGGATCAGGTCTGCTAGGAGTGCACAGGCAGGAGAACATGGCAGATTTCTGCCACCATACAAGAGATATTTCCAGGTCATGCAATGCTCTGCATGGCATATTGAGCTATTACTCAGATAAAAAGGGTTTATGTGATGCACGTTCATTCTCAGAGTTAAAGTGCTGAGTGTGGCTCCTACCTGGTGGTCCCAGAGCTGGCAGAAATGGTGCCTACACCATTTTGAAAGTGGGGAGAGGTGGAGCCAGCACCCAGGGCTGCTGCAACCAAGCCTGCTCATCATTTTCAAAGCTCTTCAAGACAAAAAAGGATTATAGATACACAATAAAGGCAGATTCAAATAAAAAAGACCTCTAAATGGGTCACAGTGTTGGATAAATGTCCATAGGCTTGGGAGAAAAAAAGAGTATAGAGAGTTATAAAAAGAAGTAAATGGTTTATAAAAATAAAACACAGTCTTTAAAGAGACAAGAGTACAGACATTCATAGATTAAAGGAGTAAAGATAATAAATACTAAATTTGTAAAAAAAATAGAGTAAAAACAAATAAGCCACATAAAGATGGAATATACACAGAAAGTCTGGATTATGTATATGATTGTATTTTCTTTGAATTTTTGACTGTGAAGGAGCTAAGTACAAAGAGACATTTCATTGTATGGACTGCTAAGCTAAACCAACCTATAAATTTTAAAGGTATCTTGAGTCTAAAATTTGTGTCTAAGGATATGTTGCTTCGGAAAAAGAGGTCCTTTTGTTTCCATAGGGGATGAGAACCTGTGGAATCTTCCAGATTAATGTGGTTTGATGGACCAAGAGCCCCCAAAAGGTCACTGTGAACAACCCCCCCCAAATTACTTTGCCAAACAAAAAGCAGGAAACAGTTTGGAGAGAATGATGCCCAAATTCCCAAATATTGTTTATAAATGTTTGTTTACATTTGAAGAGAGATATATAGAGATTTGCATTGGTATGGATCTTGGTTTATTGATACAAATTTTAGGTCAATTTTATTATATGTGTATTTCTGCTCTTGGTTAAGGTATTGTGTTTGTATAGCTTATTTAAAAATGTAATGTATAATTAAGAAATATAGGTTAATAGTCATCTACAATAGTCAAGCTTGTAGTCATGTTAGTTAGATTTTTTAGATGTACAGAGATGTATTTCAGATGGATAGGCATTCTTCAAAAACTTTCAAAGACTACATTTACAATGTTTAAGAACTTAGAACTTTTCATGACAGTGAGACACATTTGCTCCTGGCAGTGCCAAGCTACTTTAAGAGGATGATAGGCACCAAAGAGGCTCCTTATGACATTGGTTAGCCATTTGGGCAAGACACTGCTCTTTCCTGGAGTGCTTGATGGTATGCTGTATGAACTGGACATGCAGGACCCACAGAGAAATGACTGCTGAACTTGCCTAAAGGTGAGACTGTCCTTTGGGGTTCCTGCTTCATGAGAGTCTGTAAGACATTCTTCAGGACACAGAAGAAAGTGACTGACAAACTGCTAATATAGGTGGAACTGTATTTGAAATTTCCTGCTTTGTGAAAAAGTCTGCTGGATACTATGGGACTATAGGCTGAAGATGGATGCCCCAACGATACAGAGGAGCTTGGGTGGCTGTTCAGGCAGTGAGAAGTCTCTGTCAATTCTAGAGTTTTGGAAGTTGCTTACAATGCACTTTCTGTTTACTTAAGTAATATTATATCCTTCTGGAGTCTTTGATGGAGTTGCAGAATATATAGTTATAGGTATAGTTTTCCTTAGCTATGATAAAAGATAAAGTAGATATAAATATTGTAACTGTAATTCTTGCTTGATACCCGTCTTGTTATATGTAATTTTACTATGTTAGAGTTAAAACCTTCCTTTTTTATTTAAACAGAAAAGGGGAGGTGATGTGGGATTCCTCTTTGTATGCTGTGAATACGATTGGTTAATGATTAAAGAAACTGGCTTGGCTTGATAGGGTAGAACATAGCTAGGTGGAGAAAACTAAGCTGAATGCTGGGAGAAAGAAGGGTGGAGTCAGAGAGAAGCCATGGAACCCTGCCAGAGCCAGATGGAACTTTAGCTTGTAAACCACTGACATGTAGCAATACACAGATTAATAGAAATGGGTTAAATTAATATGTAAGAGTCAGTCAAAAAGAAGCTAGTGCTAATGGGCCAAGCAATGATTTAATTAATACAATTTCTGTGTTGTTATTTTGGTTCTGGGCAGCTGGGATGAACAAGTGGCCTCCTTTGACACCCTGGGCTACAGGAGATTGAATCAGTCTAAAAGAGAAACAGAGGTCACACCTTTGATTCCAGCTATTGGGATCCCACACCTTTAATCCCAGCACTAGGGAGGTGGAGACAGGACTGATATGGCTGGGTGGTGAGAGGAATGTAAGGTGGGAGGAAGCAGGAGCTCAAAGCATTTGGTCTGAGGATTTTAGAGACAGGATCACTCCTCTAAGAATTCATGAGAACTAAGAACTAGTGACTGGCTGCTCTGTTTCTCTGATTTTTCATCTTTAACCTCTATATCTGACTCTGGATCTTTACTATTAAGACTAATTAGAATTCACACTATAGTTTTCTATGATTCATAGAGTTGTTTTTCTGAGGGAGTTTTCCATCCATCAAATGACTTTAGTCACAAGACTATCCTGGCACATCTGGGACATCTTGCATTGTTGGGTACTGCAAACAGTACACAATAAGGACTAGATTTGTGGGTTGTGACGATTTCTTTCAGAGAAAATTGAGAATAGATCAAAGGGGCTTTGGGATGAGGAACATGTTTTACCCCCCAAACAACCTTTGAGTCACAATCAATAAATATGCTTCTGAACAGTGGTTGGAGGGTCAGCCCAATCAGAGGCTGGACCTCTCTGCTGCTAAAGAGCTTGAATTACATTCTGAAATGACCCTCCTTCTAATTGTCCCATGCAACACACAATACAAATTTAACCACTGAGTCATCTCTCTAGCCCTGCTCCCTGAATTTTCTTAAGTGTCACCTTATGCACCTCATGAGCTCCCTTCCCCCACATGAGGGAATATTAGTGGTCCCAATCTTACAAGGGTCTTGTGTGGGTAATCATGAGGGCTCTGACACTGATGGCAGCAACTGTACTGTTGTTGGAGAACAGCGTTCTTCCATCTTTAAAACTTCAGTGCCTCTTAAATGATTGTGCTATACTACACAAAATGTACTTTAGCGTCATTAATTCCAGGTATTTACCATCCCACTAGAATAGTTGCTCTGCAACTTAAATAAGATTTGAGTTTGTGTGTGGATGTTAAGATTTAGAATATGAGTGTTTTGCTTGCATGTGTACATTCATGCTTTGTGCCCACAGGATTGAGAGGAGGACATTAGGTCCCCTGGAACAGTTGTGAGTGGGTGCTGGGAACTGAATGCAGGTCCTCTGCAAAAGCAACAAGTGCTCTTTACCACAGAGCCATCTCCCTGGACTCAAGAAAAGGTGTCTCTTAATGGCATATCACAAAATGTCTCCCTATGTCAGGAGTTATGAGATACTCTGAGTAGACCCAAATACATTATCTTTTCATAGATTTTAAGAGTTCAAAATTATTTGTACTAATGTATTTAAAAATTAAGATTTTTAATTTGTGTGTTGGTGTTTTATTTTCAGCAGGTGTTTATGTGGCAGGTGCATGAAGTGTCCATCGAGGCCACATCTTCTGTCCTTATGAAGCCAGTGATTTACACGAGCTGTGGTGGGGTTGTGGGGCAGTATCAGCAGGTCTTATGATGGAAATGTTGGATTCTTCCTGGCTTCCTGAGATCCTGACTACTTTGTGATAAATGATACAGCTTATGAAGCAATGCAGCTTGTCACAGCACCTGGGAAGCACAGAAATGCTCAAGACACTTGCTTTAGAAATGTCCCTGTTTTTGCTGTTTCACAAGAGGATGTTCTTAATGGCCTTGCCTTTGGGCATGCACTGGGCATGGCCTGTATAGTGAATTGGCTGCACATAACCATGGCTGGTTTGAGCACAACTCTTACTTATTCTTTTTCTGTAATTTTGAAGACATGACCAAAACCAAAATTTGTTTTAAAAAAGACTTTATTTATTTAATTTGTATAAGTGCAAATGCTTGCATGCATGTATGTGCACCATGTTGGATCCCCTGAAACTGGGGTTATAGATTGCTATAAGATAAGACAGCAAGTGCTCTTAACTGCTGTACCCTCTCTCCAGGCCAGAAACTTACTTTTAATAGTTATTTTGAAAATACACCTGAGATTTAAGAGGCCACATATTTATGGCCTTTTTTTTTTTTTGAGACAGGCTTTCTTTGTAGCATTGGAGCCTGTCCTGCAACTAGCTTTTGTAGACCAGGCTGGCCTCGAACTCACAGAGATCCATCTGCCTCTGCCTCCTGAGTGCTGAGATTAAAGGCATGTGCCACCACCACCAGGCTTTTATAGCTACTTCTTTGTCAGTATCCTACTGGTTACTGACATGATTTTATTTTGCCCCCTCTGGTTTATTTATTTTTCTCTTTAAGTTTGTTCTCTTCAGCCACTCCTGAAGTTGCCTTGAATTCCAGGAACAACAGGTGTAAATGGAATTTTCTTTCCCACCTAGTCCAACAACTGTTTGGTTCCAAAGAAACACACAGAGGCTTATATTAATTATAAACCATTTGGCCTATTAGATAAGGCTTATTATTAACTAGCTCTTACAACTTAAATTAACCCATAGTTCTTATCAATGTTTAGCCATGTGACTTGGTACCTTTCTCAGTGCAACATTTTTATCTTGCTCCCTTTGTGTCTGGGTGGTTACTTCAGACTGAGTCATTCCTCTTTCTAAAATTCTCCTAGTCTGGTTGCCCTGCCTATACTTCTTGCCTGGCTACTGGCCAATCAGTGTTTTATTAAACCAATACAAGTGACAAATCTTTTACAGAGTACAAGAGCATTATCCCAGAGCAAACAGGAATGATTAATAGCCATCTTTATACCCAGTGAGGTGTCATTGGAGAAAAACAAATTTTCTTTGCAGTGTCAGATAACTTCTTGGTCAGGGTGGAAGCCTGCATCCATGTCCTTCTCTCAGTGATGGGATCATTTCTGGCTTGAATGGGAGTAGTTGGCTAACAAAGTGAGTTCAATAGTAGTTTTTAGATGTTTTGTCTCATAGTGCTTTGTTTGTGCATTTTTGTCTTAGTCTTTCTAATTTTGTCTTATTGGCTCACATGTATGCACATACTCAAAAGTAAATATTTGTGTGTATTTCTTGTTCTTTTTTTTTAACAAGACAAAAGCGTGTGGAATTGGGTGTTTGGGAAGGTGGGGAGGATCTGGAAGTAGTTGGAGGAGGGGAACGCATGGTCAGAATACAGTGTATAAAATTTTTTCCTCAATAAATAAAATACATCTTTATGACAAGGGTCTGATACCACTCCCGAGCAACAGTGAGTCTTTCAGGGAAGATCACCTTTCAGATGAGGATGACCTATGATGCCGAAGCTGTCCAGAGGAGCAGGAATTTCATGGGAATTAGATTGCTCTCAAGTGATAACAGGTTACAACTTCTCTGAGCCACCTTGCAGAACCAGAACTGAGATAATGATCAACCACACCTGCGGAATGGATGTTTAAAAGAAATCCCACACTAGGTCAGAATTGAGAAATAGATGGTTATTTATTTAGAGGTAAACTCACAAATCAGAAATCTATGCTTGAATGGAGAACAACAATCCAGCAATCTGAAAGAGCAGCCGGGGAAGAAGGGGAGGGACACAGGCTCTGCATCAGCATATATAGTATAAGAGGCCACACCCCGGTAGGCGGGTAACCACAAGCTGTAAGACTTCCTACAGCACCTTGCCTTTTTGTTTAGATAAGAGAGTTCTAAGCCTAATACAAAATTATATACAATAAGAACAAATTCAATAATTATCCTATTTTAACTTGTTTAAGTCTTGTATAATAAATAACTTGGCCAAGTCATGAGAGGAAAGTAACTACAACTATCTAGTCTTCAACCCCATCAAAGATCTTCCAAAATGTGCAACAAATGACAGAGACAACTGACTACCTGGGCAATCACCCAAAGACTCATTTGCAACATTGAAGCAACCAACTTTGGCTAAGGCCTAGCATAACTGACAGACTATTTTCAAAGGCAGAACGTTTTTCAATATTGTCTTACCTTGTCTTGGCAATATTTGACAGTCCTGCTTATCCATTTCCGGATATTATCTTGTCAGTGGTTGAAGCATGGGTATTTCTTTGCCCAAAGGCCAGTTTGCCAGGAAGAAAACAAGCTCCAAGTGGAGTGTCTTTGATGCTCAACTTCTCTTAGGAATAGATCAGTGCTGTCAGGAGCACTGTGTCTCACTTCAACAGAACACTAAATTATTTAAATGCCATATTCTACAGTTCTTTGAAATGGTTGAAGATTAACTATCTATGCATAATACAATGTCTATGTATCTAAAGAACCCGATTAGTCTAAGTATGACAAACATAGATGACTATTGATCTATAATCTTAATACCTATATAGCTTAAAGACTAAGACTTCATATTAGAATATTATACAATAAACAATTATGCAACAAATGAGGACAATGACCTCAAAATGATAAACAATGTATAAGTATCTTGGTTAGAGGTAGAAATGTACATTGCAATATGATAAATATATATCAATATATAAAAATGTTTTAAGCAGGGGTAGAAGCATGCATACATACAATATTCAATATAATTTAACTTTGTATCAATATACAAGAATTTATACCAATGTAATTGTCTATAAATAATAACTCATAAGTATTTACTCTATTACTCACTATTATTATTAGTGAGTAAGCTCATACCAATCTATTATCCATACAATTCCCCCTTTTTTCTTTTCTTTCTTTCTTTCTTTCTTTCTTTATTTTTGAGACAGGGTTTCTCTGTGGCTTTGGAGCCTGTGCTGGAACTAGCTCTTGTAGACCAGGCTGGTCTTGAACTCACAAAGATCCGCCTGCCTCTGCCTCCAGAGTGCTGGGATTAAAGGCATGCGCCACCACTGCCCAGCTCCCCCTTTTTTTTCCAAAGAGATCCCTGAGCCTATAAACCCCCCCCAATCCCAACCCTATACTAATTATAATCAACCCCTAAATGATGTTCCCAACTCTGAGGACAAACTTTGTTGGGAGAGGGGATGTTGTCTTCTAGAATTATTGCCAGCTGTCATGGGACACTGATCTTTCTATGGGATCCTGTGAAAGTAAAATGATGGTTAAGTTCCAAGATTAATGTCTGGTATAATAGCTAATAGTCTCTGAGTATTTGGTGAAGGTCTGGCCAGAAAGTTGTAAAGTGTGTACCATTTCAGCTAACCAAGTTGGAACCATCTTGTGCAGCTGGTACCCCAAAGAGGTCTTGTAGTAGTGCTATCAGCATCATGACGTTGTATCAACCAGGTAGAGTTGTTGTGGGGCCCCATCTTCAAAGATTACTGCAAACTTCAAACTGGAAACTTCAAAGATTACTGCAGAAAAGTTCATTGTGGAAAACTTTAACATTATTTATATAGACATATATAGCCATATATATTCAATGAAAGGTATGATAAAGACAAAAATAGATATGAAAAAAAGTAAAATTTTTTCTAAATTCTTTTTTCTTTTTGTCTCATACCAGATGGCTCTTTTTTTAAAAAATATTTTTATAGTTTATTTAACTTTATTTTATATGCCTTGATGTGAAGGTGTCAGATCCCCTGCAACTGGATCTTCAGACAGTTGTGAGCTGCCATGTGGGTGCTGGGAATTGAACCCCGGGTCTTCTGGAAGACCAGTCAGTGCTCTTAACCACTGAGCCATCTCTCCAGCCCCCCAGATGGCTCTTGACATGAGACAGAAACTCTGAATTTTTTTTAACAGCATGCTTGGACATGAGCCTTTGTCCAACTCCAAAACCAGCACTATATATTCATAAATATGTATACATACATACATATATAAATGCATATATTTTATCATCTGTCCTTATAAGTCATATTTGGTTTTTTTTTGGATGATCCTTATTGGATAGTTACTTTTCCTTCTGTCAGCATTCAAATATCTAGGTTCTTTAAAATTTTTGAAGATGAGAATTTTCCTTCAAAGACAAGAGAACCCTGCCCCCACCCTATATGTTTTCCTTACCACTTGTATGGTTATCACCATTGTGGATGATCTGTCATTTCTCCTTTTCAAGAAGTTTCTTCTTTTCAAACTGAATCTTTATTAATTTTGATGGTATCCATGGTTTTTCTTCTCCTGTGGAAACAAGAGCAAAACCCCTTCCTCAACACAGCACATCTCCTGGTTTCCATTGTGAGGTCAGCACATCCTTGAAATAAACTGCTGGATTTAATTCAGAAGACTTTTCTATTATCCAGTGTCTCTCTACTGCTGTTGTCCCTTTCTCATTAGTGTTAAGAAAATTCAAGGATAATAAAGCATTATGTAATCTATTTCTGGGGGCATTTCCCACCCCTTTCTGTTTGTTTAACATATCTTTTATAGTTCAATTTGATCTTTCTATAACTGCTTGATCTGTAGGATTGTTAGGTATACCTGTAATATGTTTAATATTATAATATTAAGCAAAAAATTGTTTCATTTTCCTAGAAACATATGCTGTCTTTATTTGTGCAGGTATACTCATAATGGCCATAACTTCTAATAAATGTGTGATTACTGAATCAGTCTTTTCTGAGCTTAAAGAAGTTGCCCACTGAAAACCTGAATAAGTGTCAATGGTATGATGTACATATTTTAATTTTCCAAATTCTGCAAAGTGGAACACATAAATCTCCCAGATTTAATTCTTTTGAGTACTCTTTGGGTTAGTCCCTGCAGGTAGTGGTGTTTGATTATAGAAAGAGCAAGTAGGGCATCTCTTTATAATCTCCTTAGCTTGTTGCCATGTAATAGAAAACTTTCTTTAAACCTTTGCTATTGACATGATTTTTTTTATAGGCTAGCTTTCTTTCATTTATGTTTAAAGACCACCTATGAGTGAGTACATGTGATAATTGTCTTTTTGGGTCTGGGTTACCTCATTCAAAATAATGTTTTCTAGTTCCATCTATTTTCCTAAAATATTCAAGCTGTCATTATTTTTTTCTGCTGTGTAGTAGTCCATTGTGTAAATGTACCACATTTTTCTTATCCATTCTTCAGTCGAGGGACATTTAGGTTGTTTCCAGGTTCTGGCTATGACAAACAAAGCTGCTATGAACATAGTTGAGCATGTGTCCTTGTGGCACGATTGAGCATCCTTTGGATATATACCTAAAAGT
>JAQHUG010000385.1:887882-905401 GCA_028555095.1 Dicrostonyx torquatus | reverse complement strand
TTCTCTCCATTTAGTTTGATGTTGGCTGTTGGCTTGCTGTATATTGCCTTAATTATGTTTAGTATGTTCCTTGTATCCCTGCTCTCTCCAAGACCTTTATCATGAAGGAATGTGGTATTTTGTCAAATGCTCTTTCGGCATCTAATGATGATCAAGTGATTTTTATTTTTCAGCTTGTTTATATGGTGGATTACGTTGACAGATTTTTGTATGTTGAACCATCCCTGCATCTGTGGCATGAAGTCGACTTGGTCATGGTGAATGATGGTTCTGATGTGTTCTTGGATTCGATTTACTAATATTTTATTTAGTATTTTTGCATCAATAATCATGAGTGAGATTGATCTGTAATTCTCTTTCTTAGTATTGTCTTTCTGTGGTTTGGGTTTCAGGGAAATTGTAGCCTCATAAAAAGTGTTTGGCAATGTTCCCTCTGTTTCTATTGTGTGGAATAATTTGAGGAATATTGGTATTAGTTTCTCTTTGAAAGTCTTATAGAATTCTGAGCTGATACTATCTGGTCCTGGGCTGTTTGTGGTTTGGAGACTTTGGATGACTCTTTGTATTTCTTCAGCAGTTATAGGTCTGTTTAATTTGTGTATGTGTTCTTGATTTAATTTTGGTAAGTGATATTTATCCAGAAAGTTGTCCTTTTCCTTTAAGTTTTCCAATTTTGTGGAGTACAGGTTTTCAAAATATTACCTGATGATCCTCTGTAATTCCTTCACGTCTGTTGTTATGTCCCCCTTTTCAATTCTGATTTTGTTAATTTGGATACTCTCTGCCTTTTGGTTAGTTTGGATAAAGGTTAGTCTATTTTGTTGATTTTTCTCAAAGAACCAACTCTTTGTCTTATTGATTCTTTGTATTCTTTTCTTTGTTTCTATTTTGTTGGTGTCTTATTGCTCTTAATAATATAGACCTCAAGAAGTATATTGAATAGATATGGAGAGAGTGGACAAGCTTGTCTTGTTCCTGATTTCAGTGGAATCACTGGGAGTTTGAATTTAGCTCTCAATTTGATTATTTCTCTTAGGTGAGTTTGCTTCTTTTTGTTCTAAAGTTTTCAAATGTTCTGCTATTTCACTAGTGTGAGATTTTTCCAGCTTCTTTATGTAGGTGTTTAGTGCTATGAACTTGCCTCTTAACACTACTTTCATTGTGTCCCATAAATTTGAGTATGTTATGTGGTCATTTTCATTGAATTTTAGAAAGTCTTTAATTTCCCCCTTTATTTCTTCCGTGACCCATTGATGATTCAGGTGAGCATTGTTTAATTTCCATGTGTTTGTGGGTTTTCTGGAATTGGTATTGCTTTTGACTTCTAGTTTTAAAGCATGGTGGTCTGATAAGGTACATTGGGTAATTCCAATTTTTTTTTTATCTGTTGAGGTTTTTGTTACTGAGTATGTGGTCAATTTTTGAGAAGGTTCCACAAGGTGCTGAGAAGAAGGTATATTCTTTTCTGTTTGATGTAATATTCTATAGATGTCTGTTAAGTCCATTTGAGTCATAACACCTGTTAGTTCTCTTATTTCTCCATTCATTTTTTTGTTTGATTGACCTGTCCAGTGGTGATAGGGGAGTGTTGAAGTCTCTGACTCTTAGTGTGTGGGGGTTTAATATATGATTTAAGCTTTAGAAGTGTTTCTTCTTAAACACATATGAGGGTGCTCTTGTATTTGGGGCATAGATGTTCAGTGTTGAAATTTCCTCTTGATGGATTTTTACTGTGACTAATATGAAATGTCCTTTGTTTCTTTTGACTGATTTGAGTTTGAAGTCTATTTTGTTAGATATTAGAATAGCTACACCCACTTGTTTTTTAGGTCCATTTGATTGGTATATTTTTTCCCAAGCTTTTACTTTGAGGTGATGTCTATCTTTGAGGTGGACATGAATTTCTGTATGCAGAAGAGGGATGGATTTTGTTTTTGTGTCCAATCTGTTAGCTTGTGCCTTTTTGTGGGTTAATTGAGTCGATTACATAAAGGGATATTAATGACCAGTGGTTGCTATCTCCTGTTAATTTAGTTTTCATCGTTGGTAATGTTAATTTGTGCATTTTTTTCTTCTTTGGGATTTGCTGTAATGAGATCATCAATTGTGTGTGTTTTTTGTTGGTGTAGCCATCTTCCTTGGGTTGGAGTTTTCCTTCTGATATTTTGTGTAGGTCTGGGTTTGTGGCTAGGTATTGGTGAAATCTAGATTTGTCATGGAATATCTTGTTTTGTCCTTCTGTGGTGATCAACAGTTTTGCTGGGTATAGTAGTCTGGGCTGGCATCCGTGGTCTCTTATTGTCTGCATAATGCTTGCCCATGACCTGGCTTTCATTGTCTCCATTGAGAAGTCAGGTGTAATTCTGATAGGTCTACCTTTATATGTTACTTGGCCTTTTTTTTTTTTTGCAGCTCTTAATATTCTTTCTTTACTCTATATGTTTAGTGTTTTGATTATTATGTGTCAAGAGGAATTTTTTTTGGATCCAGTCTATTTGGTGTTCTGTAAGCTTCCTGCATCTTCATAGGCATAACTTTCTTTAGGTAGGGAAAGTTTTCTTTTATGATTTTGTTAAATAAATTTTCTGTGCCTTTGAGTTGAATTTCTTCAATATCTATTATTCTAAGATTTGGATTTTTTATATTGTCACATATTTCTTGGATATTTTGGGTTAAGCTTTTGTTACATTTAATGTTTTCTTTAACTGATGAGTCTATTTCCTCTATTTTATCTTCAGCACTTGAGATTCTCTCTTCCATTTCTTGCATTCTGTTGTTCATACTTGCATTTGTGGTTCCTGTTCTTTTTCTCATGATTTCTGTTTCTATAATTCCTTCAGCTTGTGTTTTCTTCATTGTTTCTATCTCAGTTTTCAAGTCCTGAACAGTTTCTTTTTTATATGTTTGAGTTCTTTTTCTTGGTTTTCTTTACGTGATTTGTTGATATCTTCCTTTTTTTTTTGTTTTTTTCCCCTCCATTTCTTTAAGGTAATGTCTCATTTCATCTTTAAGAAATTCAAACATTCTCTTGAGGTTATTTTTTAGATCATTTTCTTTGGTTCATCAATATTTGGTTGTTCAGGTCTTACTTTTGTAGGGTCTTTAGGTTTTACTGGTATTGTGTTGCTCTTTGTGGTGTAGCATGTAATCTTACCTTTTCTACTCATCTTTTTCTCTAATTGGTGTGGTTAGGGCTGTCTGAGATTCTGTTGAATAATCTTCTAGGTGCCAATGAATCCAAAGCTAAGATGGTTTTCCTCATGGTACAGTCAGTGTCACAGTTCTAGTTACCCTTTGGTTATTCCTGTTCATGGAGGTAGCTCAGTATTCCTGTGCTTTGGTCTCCTCCCTTTGAGTTTGCTGTCTCAGGTCTACTTTGGCCTAGGCTGCTGGCTTTGATATGTTTCTGTAAATCTTTGTCTGAATCTCCTCTTGCAGAAGCCCCTGGGTTGGAGTTGGACCTATTTTGGTGGCGATCACTGACTCTGGATCTGGTCATTGGTTCAATCGTGATCCACCCATGTCCCGGGACTGGGTTTGCACCTGTCTTCTGCTCCTGGTGGAGCTTGATCTCTCTGTGTCTTAGGTAACTGGTTCAGTTCCACTCCAGTTCCGGTGGAGGTCCCAGACTCTGAGTCAGGTCGTCGGCTCAATCTTGGTCTGCCAGTGTCCCAGGACTGGGTTGGCTCCCAGGGCTGGATTTGCTTCTGGCTTCTGCTCCCAGTAGAGCTTGTTTCCTCCAGCTCTTGCTGTACTGTCCTAAGAGTCTCATTCAATTCCACTCCTGTGGAATTTGTTTCTTAGGGTGGAGTTCCTTGCCTCAGGGCAACTTTGGCTTAGGCTTTGACCTTTATCTGTAAATCCTAGTCTGGATTCCGTCCTGTAGAAGTCCCTGGGTTGGAAAGGCTTTTGGTTCTAGTCTACTGCCTGGGAAGGTTTAGGCTCAGGTGTGTCTAAACCTGCAGAGGACCTGCTTACTTCCTCAGAGGTCTCAGACTTGTGTTGGGACCCGCAGGGGTTCTAGGTTCCTGCCTATTCCCTTTGATGTCCCAAACCAATGCCCAAACCCACAGAGGACCTGGCTCAGGCCTACTCTCTCTGAGGTCCCAGACTTGCACCTGGCCCTGCAGAGATCTCTAGTTTCTGCCTATTCCCTTGGAGGACCCAGGTTATTCATGTTCAGGCTGACATAGGTGCTGGCACAGGCCTCTTTCCTGGGAGGTCCCAGACTCTCGCCCAGACCCACCAAGGTTTTGGTTTAGGTCTACTCCCTTGAAGGTCCCAGATTCATTCCAGGACCCTCAGCAGTCTCTGTCTCTGGCTTGCTTGCTCAGCGATTACTCCCTTGTATCTGTTCTGATGGAGATCATTGGCTCTGTCATGGTGGTTTTTTTTTTTTTTTATGAAATTCTGAAGCCTGTAACACGCTTCCAATCAACGATGAATTTCTGCACTAACTTGTACTAGAGGACTTGGCAGACCCATATGGGATTGGATGTGTGTTATGTACATAGGACAACACATATTCCTGATTGTGTCTTGCACCTGGATAAATAATGAAGTCAATTCTTTATCATCTGGTATAAATTCAGTGGTTTCAATATGCAAGATAACTTTTTCTGCATATTGTGAACTGGTAACCATATTAAAAGGTTCTTTAAAATCCCTTAGCACCATGAGAATTGCATATAATTCTGCCTTCTGGACAGAATTATAAGGGCTCTGTTCCACCTTACTTAATTCTTCTGATTTGTTTCCTTCCTTCCCTGATTTATTTGCATCAGTCTAAAAGGTATGGGCTCCATTTTTTGGATTATTACATACAATTCATGGAAGAATTCAAGAAGTTCTCTTTATAAGGTAAAGTCTATTCACTTTTGCGATACTTGCTATTAATTCCTCCCCCAAAATTAGCACAAGGTCTTTGCTATGACTCATCATCTTCCCATAACTTTGTTATTTCATCAGTAGTGAAAGGCACTATAATCTGTTAGCTCTACACATGCTAATTGATAAAGTCTCAATTTACCTCTTATAATTAATTCAAAGATTTTTTCCATATAAGTTTTAAATTTTTTACTTGATTTATGTGGTAAAAAGATCCATTCTAAGATAATTTCATCCCTCTGCATTAAAATTCCTGTAGGAGAAATTCTGGAAGGCAATACGACTAGGATACAATTAAGATTTGGATTCACCCTATCCACATGTGCCTCCTGTAATTTTTCCTCAATAATTGTCAATTCCCTTTCTGCTTCAGCTGTTAGTACTCTGAGACTATTCAAATTTTTATCACCATCTAAAGTTTTGTTTAAATTAATTATTAGATCATGTGTTATCCCAACAGCTGGTCATAGACTGGAAATGTCGCCTAACAATCTTTGAAAGTCATTATAAGTCCTCAACCAGTCTCTCCTAATTTGTGCATTTTGTGTCCTAACTTTCTGTAAACCTATTTTATAACCTAGGTAATTGACAGAATCTCTTCTCTATTTTTTTCAGGAGCAATTTGTAATTCCCATTTAGGCAAAACTTTCTTTACTTCTTAAAACACTTTTTCTAAAGTATCCATGTTCAAATAGTAAAATGTCATCCATGTAATGGTAAAGTATAGACTTAGGAAATTGCTTACCTATTATTTCCAATGGCTGACTTACAAAGTAGTGGCACAATGTGAGGCTATTGAGCATTCCCTGTGAGAGGATAGTCCATTGCTATCTCCTAGTAGGCTGAGAATTACTGTAAGTAGGCACTGTGAATGCAAATTTTTCTTTATCCTTTTCTTGTAAAGTTATACTGAAGAAACAATCTTTCAAATCAATAACTATAAGAGGCCATCTTTTTGGTAATAAGAAGGCAGAGGAATTTCAGATTGTAGAGGGCCCATCAGTTGAATAACTTTATTGATAGCTCTTAGATATCTCACTATTCTCCATTTACCAGATTTTTTTTTTTACAACAAATACAGGAGAATTCCAAGCGCTGGTTGACTCTTCAATATGATGAACATCTAGTTGCTCCTGCACCAGCTGTTCTAAAGCCTGCAACTTATCTTCAGCTAGAGGCCACTGCTTAACCCATATTGGTTATTCAGTTAACCATTTTAAAGGTATGGCTGTTGGTACCTCTAAAGGTTTGCTGGTTTCTTTATGTTCTTGTACAGCCAGAATGCCTGGTGACCTTTGTGTATAGTACCTTATATCCTCCCCAGAATCATGAGTTCCTGGAACTGCAGGAATGTTAATCTGGGTATGCCATTGCTGCAGCAGGTCATGACCTCATAAATTTATTGCAATATTAGCTACATATGGCCTCAGCTTCCCTCTTTGACCTTCTGGCCCAATACAGTCAACCCATCTTGTGCTTTGTTTAACTTGAGATAGGGTTCCAATTCCTAGTAATTGAACATCTGCCTCTTGAAGAGGCCAATTTGGAAGCTAAGATTCTGGAGTAATGATATTCACATCCACACCTGTGTCTATCAAACCAACAATTATAATGCCATGGTTTTTGATCATTTATAGAAGTCTGCCAGAATATACGTTTCTTATTTCCTATTGGAATTTTTTACTTATCTTCCATGTTTATGCCATCATTTAGAACAGTATGGTCTTTTAAAGAAGGCTCTGGATTTTTAATTTTCCTGGTGAGACATGTCCTCCACAGTTCCTGGGAATGACTGGGCCACTTTTGACTTGGGGGCCTGAAAGAGGCCCCTCAGGAGTTTCCCATTGGTATCAGGTTCCCTTGTTCGTCTGTTGTTGATCTGCATTCATTGGTCCAATATTGGCCTTTGCCACACCTTCTACATATACCTGAAGACTGAGGTCTCCTATTTTAGTCATTCCCAGAGGAGATATTATTCCTAGGAATTCCTTGTTTACAGTCCCTTCTCAGATGTCCTATTCTACCACAATTAAAACATTTGACATTTTGATGTGTCCTCATTCCTTTGGAAATTGCTTCTCCTAACCAAGATTCAGTATTATAGTCAAATGTCTCAATGTTCATTGTATGCAGAATCCATTCATCCATAGGGCCTGATCTAACGTTTAAAGGCCCAAGTATCTTTTTGCATTCTAAGTTTGCATTTTCAAAAGCTAGAGATTCAATAAGTACTCGTCTATCATCTGGGTCTTTTACTCCTATTTGTACAGCCTTACTTAATCTCTGTAAAAAAATCAGTAAACGGTTCTCTCTGTCTCTGTCTAATGCTAGTGTATAATTCAATTCTTTTTCCTAGTTCTTGAATCCTGTCCTGCCACGGACTGGCTCAGGGGAGCCCCTCAGACTGTGGGGGAATCAGGGTCTTGGTACCAGGAAGGCACAAGTTAGGTGAATGACAGACAGACACAACACACAAGAGAGTGGTTTGAATCTGCTGAAACTTTACTGAATTCACGTTTTTATTATATAGTATTCAGTCAAAAAACAGAACCAGAAGATCGTGTGTCATTAGTTGGCATAGTATGAAAGCTTCTTTTAGTCACATCAGCCATGAGCAGGTGTTAGACATAACACATCCTGAGAAGGGAAACTCTTGTCCTTGGGAACAAAAACCTCAGGCCAGTGGGTACATCTTATCTAGGAATAGAAAGTTTCTTTCTTATAATTGCTATCATGGCCCTTCTTTTTTCTTAACCCTTTATCTCCTCTAGTGACTCTCTGCATCTGCTGAATTATACTTGTTTATACTTTCTTATGAAGGAAGCACCATGGGGGTTGGGATCTAGCAATTCCATCCATAGATGGTAGAGCTAAGTAATTCTGCTTTTGTCTTTCATATAAAACAAACTTATGATTGTCATCCTCATGTCTTCCTGTAAATGAGGTCATTTAGTGACTCAGTTGTATTCCTGGGTGGTTCCCACCATATATCCCCTATTTAACTTAACTACCCATGAGCCTTATGTGTTGGAATACTCAATCTTGTAAGGGAATTGTCCCTAGTCTCTTTTATTCCCAGAATGGGGGTTTTCTAACAACATCTGGATCTTAACCTATGTTTTCCATTATTACATCAGTCTGTACTCAGGAAAAACCCCTGCTGCTGTAGCTCATCCATAACACTCTCTTTACCGATCTCTTATTGCTTGCAACCAGAATTTGCACAAGGGCTTGAAACACTGGAGACATCTCGAGCACTTTTTTAGTATTTAAATCAGAATTATCATTTCTAGGACTATCAAGGGGTCCTCTGGTAAGATTACATGCTTGGCCAAGTACAACAAAGAGCATTATCAGGAAACAGAATAGCAGAGGCAGCTGACCATCTATGATAGCAGTGAGGACATGACTTGAGCTTATTACCACGGAACACCGAAGGCATAGCCCGAAAGCACGAACTTCCCCTTACTTTCCCGTGTACTTTGAGCCAAAGGTATCATTATCACACAGGTGACACTGCCGTGGGTGTGGCACTGTCCCAAGCATTTAAGGCTGCTTTGTGGCATAGGGACAAGATTTCTTCATCATAAAGAGCTTGAACCTGTAGGTCAGCATAAATGCCTTCACCAAGAATTTGATCTTGGGAAGACTCAAGTCCTTTTGCTTTTCCCTGTTGTTCCAAAATTTTGGCTTCCTCTTAAACACCAATAAAGGTCCCTCATCCAAGACTGCTGAAATGAACCGAAAAAAATCATGTGAGTTTGCTTTGACATTAGAAGCCCAAGTCTTTATCATCTCCTTAACCAATGTGGAATGCTAGCCATAAGTTACAACAGCTTGCTTAATTTCTTTTAGATCATTCACTCCTATAGGTATCCATCTTCCTTCTTTGAATCTTTTTGGGCCCTTTGAACTTGATGCTTTGTCAGAGTAGATTACAGGGTAGGAAGCTAAAACCCTGGGTAATCCATCTCTGACAGCTGCTGGTGATGTTGAATCCTGTCCTTGTGCCTTCTTTCCCTGTTCATCAGCTCCAATAATTTCCTCAGTCATTTCAAATATTTTTATTATTATCTTTTATAAAGCCTGAATTTCCTGGCCTGTATATATTTCTAGTGATTTCATTGAGGCACCTAGCCTCTGGTCCTCATTCTGAACATGTGATTCTAAGGTCTAAAGTTTCTCCTTTAAAGATAACATCTCAAGCCGGGCAGTGGTGGCACACGCCTTTAATCCCAGCACTCAGAAGGCAGAGGCAGGTGGATCTCTGTGAGTTTGAGGCCAGCCTGGTCTACAAGAGCTAGTTCCAGGACAGACTCCAAAGCCACAGAGAAACCCTGTCTCGAAAAACCAAACTAAATAAATAAATTAAGATAACATCTCATCATTGGACATTACTTGAATAGTATACAGATTGTCATCCTGGAGACACAGTTTTTTTCTGCTAACTTATCATAACTTTTTGACAAGTTTTGATTGTCAAATTCAACAGTATGAATTCTTTCAGATAACTTCTTAGTACTCTTAGATATGGATTCAATTTTGTCTGTAATAGTATTATCTTTTTCAGGTAACTTTTGATCTTTTATGGTATTAATCCTGTCAACTAGCTGTTCATTATTAATCTGTAGACTGTATCATTCCTAAAAGTGCCATATTCTTTCTTAATGATAGAATATGGAGAAGAAAACTGAAATCGAATACCCAATAAATTGAAGTAACACCATAGTCATATAAGCCCCATATAATACAATCCATAGTACTAACAAAAAAGTTACTAAAAGTTGCAATAGTGATGAAGTCTGCCATATTGATTTATTAGTTACTTGTTATGTGATCTGGTAAACTGCAATCTTTATTGTCCAGCAGATGTCGTGATTGCAGAGTTGCAACTAGAAGCAATGCAACTGGTGGTGACAGGAATGGTCCTGGGCTGCTTTAGTTTTCCACCTTGGTACTGGTTAAATACTGAGAAATATGCTTTGCTTGACAAATTAAAAGCAACTAAATCAATTCCATACACGGAGCAAGAAACCCAGAACTCAGGGAGCAGAAACCAGAAGCTGCACAAGTTGCCTTATGGCAAGAAACTGCCCTGGGGAATGCAGCAGTCATGTGTGAGTGCACTTGGGAAATGGCCAAGTTGCCACATGCAGTAATCTCCCCTGTGACAGGGATTCTACTAAAAACCACTTAGGTAAAAGCAAGCCATGTGGGCAGAGTTGGGAGAGTGTCTGGGCCATGAAACAGCTAGGCCATTAGGCTATCCAGTAGGCGTGGAGTTTGAAACCATGTGGGTGCCAAATGTGGAATGGACACTTAAAAGAAATCCCACACTAGCTCAGAATTGAGAAATAGATGGTTATTTATTTAGAAGTAAATTCACAAGTCAGAAATCTCTGCTTGAATGGAGAACAGAGATCGAATTCAGCAATCTAGCAATCTGAAAGAGCAGCCAGGGAAGAAGTGATGGGACGCAGGCTCTGCATCAGCATATATGGTATAAGAGGCCATGCTCCAGTAGGCGGGTAACCACAAGGTGTACGACTTCCTACAGCACACACCACACTGGTTAGACCTCCTCTTTCCACAATCATCTTTTTAATTGACTTGCTGGGCCACAAGGCTCAGCTTGGTTTGTTGGGAGTCCTGGAACCCCAGTCACACTCTCATCCTCCATCATTCTGACCGAGACTATAATGCTCTTAGCAAGCATAATAGTTTTATTTCATTTTATGTGTGGAGGTGTTTTGCATGTATGTTTATGCACCATGTACCTGCTGGGTGCCCATAGAGGCCAAAAGGTGTCAGATCCTTGGGTTTGGAGTTCCAAATAGTTGTGAGCTACCATGTCAATCCTGAGAACTGAATTTAAGCCTCTGGAAAGGCATCAGTGCTCGTAGTTGCCAAGACATCTCTTCATCCCTTAGGAAGAAAGATATTCTAAAGACTCACTTGTATCCTTCCTTTTGGTTTTCAGAACATTGAGATGATGGGCCACAAGAAGTTGGTATTTCCTCAGGAATAGTATGCTGGGAGAAGATGGAGGCTGGAGCCCTAGGACAAGCCTAAGAGGAACTTTGTCTCCTGGAAAGGGAAACAGTTCTGTCAATTCATGAGACTACCTTGAAGGAGAACCTGGAGCTGAGACAGTGGTGGGAAAGGAATAGCAAGACCACATCCCAACCAGTGCTGCTTAGTTATGTGTATTTTCTGCCCTCTGTTTAAACCTAAGCTCTAAGTCAGGGCCTGGAAGATTGACTTGGCCATTAGACTTCCTTTTCTCAATGTGGTTAAATTGAATAAATCTTCTTTTTGGCTTTTCACTATGTCTCGATAAGGATAGAAAGAGTAAAAATCTTAGAGACATGAGAAGAGAAAAGAGCCCATCCCTTGGAATCTAGAAAAAGTCTCTTATCAGCAAAGAAGTAAGAATTGGACTGGTGAGATGGTTCAGCAAGTAAATTGTTGGGGAATATTATTTTAAAGTGTATTGATTTTGTTTATGCTGCATCTGTTTAACTCTGTGAAGCTGTGTTACTGTGCCTGTCTAAAACACCTGATGGTCTAAGAAAGAGCTGAACAGCCAATAGAAAGGCAGGAGCAAGGACAGACAGGACTGGCAGGCAGAGAGGATAAATAGAAGGAGAAACAAGCAAGAAGAGGAGCAGCAAGAGAACAGGGGAGAAGGATGTCAGGGGCTAGCCACTCAGCCCCCCCCCATGAAGTAAGAGTGAAAGTAAAATACACAGAAGCAAAAAAGGGAGAAAGCCCAGAGGCAAAAATTAGTTGGGAAAATTTAAGAAAAGTTGGAAAGAAACAAACCAAGCTAAGGCCGGGGCATTAATAATTAAGAATAAGCTTCTGCATGAAGCTTTGGTGAGGCAACAGTCCAGTGAGCTTAACACAGTAAATGTACCAGCTGTGGAGCCTACCAACCAAGACCTACTTGGTGGAAGAAGAGAACCAACCTCTGTCAACACAGTGTGGCATGCATGCTCCCCCATAATGCACACAAATAGATAAAGATAATACACAAAGAGTCAAGAATTTCAGCATAGTAATGATAAGGACAGGTGTCCAGGAGATGGCAACTAGTTGGACAGTTTTAGGGCAGAAATCTTTTTTTTTATAGGTCCAAAGCAGTTTCTTTATTCATTAATGGTAATCACAGCATACAGAGGGAAATTCCACATCACATCCTCTTTTCTGTTTAAATAAAAGGAAAGGTTTTAACTTTAACATAGTAAAATTACATATAACAAAACAAGTATCAAGCAAGAATTACAACCACAACATTTATATCTACTTTATCATCTATCATAACTAAGGATAACTATAATTATTATTATCTACTCTTCAACTCCATCAAAGACTCCAGAAGGATATAATGTTACCTAAGTAAACAGGAAATGCATTGTAAGCAACTTCCCAAACTTTACAATTGACAGAGACTTCTCGCTGCCTGGACACTCCCCCAAAGTTCTGTACCGTTGGGGCATCCATTTTCAGCCTACTGGCCCATAGTATCCGGCATACTTTTTCATGAAGAAGGAAATTTCAGTTACTTTCTTCTGTGTCCTGCAGAATGTCTCGCAGACTCTTTTATGAGTCAGGAACCCTGAAGGATCATCTCACTTTTAGGCAAGTTCAGCAGTCCTCTCTCTGTGGGTTCTTTGTGTCCATTTAAGCAGTCCAGGCATAGGGTAGAAATCTTGAAAGAGAGAAATTCTCATTTTTGTCCTTGAGCAGAAGCCAAAAGTAGCCAGATTGACTCATCCATCTCCAAAATTATTTTAAGGTCTTAACTCTTGAGAGGGGAATGTTACAGAGATATCAGGGCTTAGTTGAGGCCCATTAATGGGGAGCAACTTCTTTCAGATTAAAAGAATGGTATCTACCTCAGGCCCTGTGTAAACCCGACTTTCTGATCTGTTGCAGAGAAGAGAACATTTCATACTATTTTCTCCTTCATTAAGAGTTAACCTGGGAGCTGAGCAGCTGTGGTGCAAGTCTTTAATCTCAAGGAGACAGAGGCCATGAGTTCGAGGCCAGCCTTGTCTACAAAGAAAGTTCTAGGACAGACAGAGCTATTACACAAAGCAACCCTATCTTGAAAAACCATCTCCCACAAAAAAGAGTTAATTTGGGCATGGTGAGATGGCTCAGTGAGTAAGTAGAGTACTTACCCCTCAGGCTTGAGAACCTGAGTTGATCCTCAGAGCACATATAAGGATATAGGGGATTCTACTAGATTGCCTTGGAACCACATATAGTTTCATTCTCTCTCTCTCTCTCTCTCTCTCTCTCTCTCTCTCTCTCTCTCTCTCTCACTCACTCACACACACACACACACACACACACACACACACACACACACATACTGGCTTCTTGAACCTCCGTATTCTCCAGGGAAAGGTGAGTGCGCTATCTGCCCATTCTATCCTATAGCACCACAGTGATGCAGGACCATCCAGATCCACAGCTCCATGATGCAGGACAATCACATGCAATAGGGAGCTGAGTCAAAACAGGAACTCAGTTTATTACTGTGAATGTCAGCTTATATAGTTTAAGTGACATGGTGTGATGTGGGGGTACCTCCAGCCAAAGAGAGGCAGCTAAACCCTCCCTCTGGCTGGAGGGGAGTCTACCTTGTTTTTGCTGTCTCATCCTCACTCTGTCCTACAGGCTTCGAAGTCTGGGCCCTGAACGCGAGCCAGGCTTTTTTCTGTCCTCAAGGTACAGGCCCTGAGATAATTTTGGCCCAACACACACACACACTAACCTGTTTCAGAGGGGAGGAGTTGGCATTTCAGCAGAGTTCTGCCATTTGTGAATGTAGATAATACAGCAATGCTGAAAAGGCCTCTATGTAATCCTAAAAACTGGGACCATAAAATCCACAGAAAGTTAGACTCCTGAAAACTGTAGTCAGTGCCCTATCAGTTTATCCAAACTGCATTCATCAACGCTAAAACTCCAAACCTCCGAAGTTCCAGTGTAATAACAGCATAGAAAGAGGACAGACGTCTGAAACGTCTTACACACCGTAAGGGGAAAGTCACATCTGAAACCTGTTCATCCTTTACTGTGAAGTCTGCGAACAAGGCAAACCTGTCTGGATTTTTAACAAGAAACTTAACTAATGAACTAACGACCTACCAAGGCGGTTATTGCCTTGGGGGATGGGGCAGAGCTATTAAACTGGTAAGTCTGTCAGTACCCTAGTCATCAAACACCAGCAGAACTGTGAAGGATAAATTTTACCTGAGTAAGCAGAAGTGAGGCCGCTTTCCAGCTATGTAGGCAGCTATCCCAGGTTTCTCTGTGGTCACTGGGGACAGAAGTCCCAAGGCACTTACCAATCTTCAGCTGTCAAGCCCAGAAGATCTTACAGACTTTCCTGTGGAGTAGAAATTTGGGGATACTGGTCTACCTTGTCTTGTCAGTCAATTTCCCAGTGTCCTACTCAATTAAACACTTAGTAGTAACTTTAGTCACTGAAGCTAGCTCACAGGGAGGGGACAATTTGGACCCAGTCTTAGCTTTCTTTCTCCAAGTCTGGCAGCTAAAGCATGCAGCCTCTTCAGCAGTAGGGTCTTATCAATTCTGGAATACAAACAATGACAGTGACAATACCTTTATTGTTTTAGGAGTCTCTAGAATCTCTGGAACTAAAACTCCTAGGAATGTATGGTGTTTTGAATAAGAATAACCCTTATGAGCTCATAAGTTTGGATGTTTGGTTCTCTGGTTGATGGAACTGTTTAGGAAGGATTAGGATGTGTAGCCTTGTTGGAGAAGGTGTGTTACTGGGGGTGGGCTTAGAGGTTTCGAAAGTCCACACCAGGCTCTGTCTCACACTATATATACTGGTTGCCTGTGGATCAGGAAGTAAGCTCTCAGCTACTGCTTCTATACTATGCCTGGCTGCCAGTTGCCATTATGCCCCACCATGAGAGTCATAGGTTAATCCTCTGAAACAATAAGCAAGCCACCAATTAAATGCCTTTTCTTATAAGTTACCTTGGTCATAAGACAGGAGGTAACACTACTACCAATACTGAGATTCCCAGTTAATCAACTCACGTCTTTTGGATCCTTTAACATTACAGGCACAGGCTACCTATTGCAGACTTTCCCTAGTCATCATGGTGGGTATCACTTGTGCCTTACTCAACCATAGAGCCCCCACGAAACCCACAGCCACCTGGCCTTTTCACCTTTTGTAAACGAATTCCTCAGGCTTGCTTTGTCAGGTGTGCTCCAATGTCTATTAAATGAGTCTCCAAATCTGCAAAAACACTCAAAGGTTGGTGTTATGCTATGCAGATGTAACAAAATGTTTATGCTCAGGAGTGGCCGAACTCTGATCAGGGACTATGGAAATAACCCTGGTAAAACCAGCAAGTGTCTGGTGATCACAGAAGTTCACAACAAAGGAGACACTATGGCATACCTAAGCAAGATGTAACACAGCTTGAGAAGCTATTACCCATTAACTTCCGTTGTTCCCTCCATAGGTCCGTGTTGGGTACAGTATTATAGACAGGAGGCACTAGCTTAACTCTCCACAGTCCTCAGTCATCTCTGAGTCATTCCTCTTCTATACCCTGGCGCTCTTCCATGGAGCCTCCCTGCATTTCCCCACCCCTGCTGAGCTTGGTGGGACTGATTCTTGCGGCTTATCCCTGCCCAGTGCCAAGGTGGAATAAGGATTCCCTCTCCCCAGCTGTATCTGCTGGTTCTCTGGGCTAGAGAGGCTCTGGGTTGGCACCTTGTACTGGCCTCAGGATGTGCAGTCTGTGGCTTCAGGGCTGATGGTTACATCTCTCAGTTTCTCTGCTTCTGCAGCACTCGGAGTGAGCCCATCTGCCCCCATATCCCATAGCCTCACAAGGCATGTGTGGGAGATTCTCTTTGCTTGTTTAAAGCTTTCTCCTAACTCCAGTAATTCCAGTGCAGAATATTCTTTGGCTACTGTGGTCTCTTGTGCAGAATCCCCATCTGCATGACGGCTCCTGGATTTTCCCTTTCTTGGTATCAAAAGGTCAGACTCTTGGGTATCTTTTATTGCTTTTAGGTCACTCACCAATACTGGACTCTTCTCATGGGTTCCAGATTTTGGAGTCTCAGAAGGGACTCTGTATTACTGGTCTAATATGGCCCACCTTCTACTTTTGGCTCACTCAAACAATGGCAGCCTAATGCTTCCATTTCTCCTCTTTTAGCCAATTTACTCAAGTTGGAGGCCAGTACTGAAGACAACACCTTCATATATCTTTTGCTAAAATTCTTTCTTTATGTGGTTGGCACCAAGCTTGCCCCTGTGTAGTCCTGGAAGGCCCATTTCTATCTTTCTCTCTCCAAACCTCACCCTCCCAGAGAGTCTCTGAACAAAGGGAAGGCACCAAAATGCCCAGGTCCATCCTTGGGACCATTGCAGCTTCTTCCCTGAAGTTGTAAGTTGCCCAAGTCCCCACCTAAGTGCTCAGGTTTTGACCATACTTGGGCACAAACCCAGCTGTGGTGGACGCACCATCATCTTGTGCCTACAATCTATAAAACTTTTTCACCCTGGCCTGGACATATACCTTCTCTGGCCTGGATCTCTGGGCTCAGAGATCCTGCCTGGGAGTGGCTTTGCTCAATGTACCTGTTGTTAAACTTTTTCAGTTTGGCTTGATCTGGCTTGCTGTGTTGGTGGAGAACCTTAATATGGAGGGCAGGGCAGAAAAACCTATTAACCTCCTGGCTGAGCCTTGGCCTCAGATCTCTTGTTAGGCTCCGCAGTGGCCAGGCTGCTCCGGCAACTGTTTATTGACACTTCCATTCCTGCTCCGGGCTTCCAGCAGTCTCCAAAGCACTTCCAGGGTGGACTCTGCCCATCAAATGGGAGTGGAAGAAGTCATCTCACCCCTCTCTGCACTGTGTCTCTGCCACTGCCCCTCCAAACTCCCCTATAAGAACAATCTACCTGGCTTGTGGAGGCCTGCTGGGAACAGGACTTCTAAAATAAAAGACAGTATGTCTGGAAGGCTGTGGTGCAAGGCCACTTTTGCTGGCTATAAGCGAGGTCTCTGGAACCAGAGAGAGCACACTGCTCTTCTTAAAATTGAAGGCGTTTATGCCCGAGATGAAACTGAATTCTACTTGGGCAAGAGATGCGCTTACGTGTATAAAGCAGTGACACCTGGAGGCAAGCCAAACAAAACCAGAGTGATCCGGGGGAAAGTAACTCAGGCCCATGGAAACAGTGGCATGGTCCGTGCCAAATTCCGAAGCAACCTTCCTGCAAAGGTCATTGGACACAGAATCCGTGTGATGCTGTACCCATCCCGGATTTAAACCAATGAAAAATAAATAAAAGTGGATTTCTGTAAAAAAAACAAAAAAAAACCAAAAAAAAAATCTACCTGATAAAAGGGCTGAAGAAGAAATCAGAGAATCAACACCCTTCACAGTAGCCACAAATAGCATAAAATATCTCAGAGTAACTCTAACCAAACAAGTGGAAGACTTGTATGACAAGAACTTTAAATCCTTGAAGAAAGAAATTGAAGAAGACACCAGAAAGTGGAAATATCTCCCATGCTCCTGGGTAGGCAGAATTAATATAGTAAAAATGA
>JAQHUG010000385.1:857778-887307 GCA_028555095.1 Dicrostonyx torquatus | reverse complement strand
TATACATGGGAAAGTATAAAAAGACAAGATCTCCTGAGTAAAATGGGAGCATAGGGACATTGGGGGAGGGTTGAAGGGGGGAGGGGAGAGGCAGGGAGGGGAGCAGAAAAAAATGTAGAGCTCAATAAATATCAATAAAGGAAAAAAATGGAAAGAAAAAGAACAATCTACCATGCTGAATTTCCCCTATACCCCACCCCTCCACAGTGTTTCAGGGACAACACCATTGTTCAAATCAGGGACAAAGCCGTTGTTCTTGCCAGTGATGTTTAAGCTATCTCTTTGCTCATGAGATTATCAGGAGGCTCCAGGTTTTGTTTTTGTGTATTATTTCAATAATCTGATAGCTAAAATAAGGATGTCAACACAAAAACTACATCTCTCATCTTAAAGGGAATAAGAGATCGTTTATTCTGGAGCTCTTTTGAGTGACCGTAGTCTGAGAACACAGATATAGGTACCCCAATTTACATGTTTCAATGTGAGAGCAGTTCTGTGAAGTTTTTACAGTTTACAGAACAAAGGCAAGTTTAAAATACATTGGTGGGTACACCAGAGAGGCAGGTACAGCAAGATGGAGGAAGATTTTCTATAGGCCTAAGGTCCTGTCTGATGACATTCTTAGCTCTTGGGTAGGTGGAAACTAGTGTTCTGCTAAATTCATGGTTCCAAAAGAGTTCTTTTAGTCATAGGATGTTAGTTTTGACCCAGAGGGGGCAAGGAATGGCTGTTTCAGAGGGCTAGAACTAGCCCAAGATAAGGCAGGTAGCCACTGGACCCACAACATTCCGACCTCCCTAAAGTTCTGAAATTGTAATCCATCAGTCCCTGCAGACAAAGTTTCCTTTCAGTTTTCATTCGCAAGGAGGAAGTGTGAACATTTCTGAGCCCAGAAGAGTGAGACCACCAGCCTCGTGGTCTAGTCGGGGTCTCTCAAAGATGCAGCCTTGCCGCACCTCCCAGGCAATTCTCTGTTCCCACATTCCAGACATTTTTAGTATCACAGCCTTGTTGTTTGAAAGTACCCAACTAGGGGCTGGAGAAATGACTCACTGGCTGCTCTTCTAGAGGCCCCAGAGTGGATCCCAGCACCCATGTGGCAACTCACAACCATCTGTAACTCCAGTTCTAGGGAAATCTGACTCCCTCTTCTCACCTCTGAGTGTACCAAGTATGTACATGCAAGTCAAAACAAACAAATGAACAAACCTACCTATACATATAGATAAAATAAATGAAATTAAGTTATGTTACTAAATATGAGAAGCAAAGTACCCCCACCCCCAAATCCCACTGTGGATTCAAGTCCAGCTTCTGGACTCTTTTTTTTTGGGTTTTGGTTGTTGTTTATTTTTTGTTTTTTCAAGACAGGGTTTCTCTGTATAGCCCTGACTGTCCTGGAACTCACTTTGTAAACCAGGCTGGCCTCATATTCACAGAGATCCACCTGCCTCTGCCTCCCGAGGGCTGGGATTAAAGGCATACACTAATGATTTGGGAAGTCTTTCTGTGTATGTGTTGCTTTTATTGGTTAATGAATAAAGAAGCTGCTTGGACCTGTGACAGAGCAGAATAGAGCTAGGCAGGAAAACTAAACCAAATGCTGGAGAAAGAAGACAGTCAGAGAGACACCAGATGCCCCAAAACCTTACCAGTAAACCATGAGCCTCATGGTAAAATACAAAATAATAGGAATGGGCTATTTTAAGATGTAAGAGTGAGTTAATAAGAAGTTGAAGCTATTTTCCAAGCAGTGTTGCAATTAATATAGTTTCTGCATGATTATTTTGGGTCTGGGTGGTTGGGAGTGAACGAACAGTCTCCAACTATACACCATCCCCACGCAACCAGCCTTTGGATATTAATCTGCTGAGTCTATATGATGGCATAACAATGCATCTTGGAAAAGAAACCTCAATGTCCCACTTCCCTGCTTGAAAAGCCCATTACAAAAATGTCTGAATATCTGGTTACACTAACACTAGGCAGTCTGAGCAGTCCATCCTACTAGCCTGTCTGTGCAAACTGTAGAGAGGGCACTGTTTAGGACTCCATTTTCTTTTTAAAATTTATTTTAAAAAACTTATCTTTTCTCATTTTACATGCCAAATTCATTCTTACCCCCCTCCCCTCCTCCTGCTCCCTCCACCTTCCCCTCCTGCCACTCCCGATCCCACCTCCCATCCACTCCTCAGAGAGGGTAAGGCTTCCCATGGGCAGTCAACAAAGTCTAGCACATTGCTCTGAGGTAGGCCCAAGGCCCTCCATACTATATCTAGGTTGAGGAAGGTATACCTCCAGAGAGAATGGGTTCCAAAAAGCCAGAACAAGCAGTAGGGATAAATTCTGGTCTCACTGCCAGTGGCCCCACAGTCTGCCCCAGACATACAACTATTACCCACATTCAGAGGGCCTAGTTTGGTCCTATGCTGGTTCCCACGCTGTCAGGCCAGAATTGGAAGGCTTCCATTAGCTCAGGTAAGCTGTTTCAGTGGGTGTCCCCATCATGATCTTGACCTCTTTGCTCATATTTTTACTCGTCCATCTCTTTGACTGAATTTTGAGAACCCAGCCCAATGCTCTGCTGTGGTTCTCTGCCTCTGCTTCCATCAGCTTCTGGATGAAAGTTCTATGGTGACATTTAAGATAGTCATCAATCTGACTACAGGGCAAGGCCAGTTTGGGCACCCTCTCCACTATTACTTAGGGTTTTAGCGGGGGTCATCTTTGTGGATTCCTGGGAATTTCTCTAGTGCTAGGTTTCTTGCTAGGTCCACAATGGCTTCCTCAACTAAGATATATCTTTCCTTATTCTCTGTCTCTATTCTTATACCATCTCGACCATCCTGTTCTCTCTAGTTATCTTCTCCCTCCCCTTCTCCTCTCCTCCCCCTCTTCTGCCTTCCCTTCTCCTCCCACCCCCACACTTCCAATTTTCTCAGGAGATCTTGTTGATTTTCCCTTCTCAGGAGATTCTATGTATGTTTCTCTTAGGGTTCTCCTTGTTACGCAGCTTCTCTGGGGCCATGGCCTATAGGCTCCTTAACCTTTGCTTTACAGCTAGTATTCACCTATGAGTGGGTACACACCATGCTCATCTTTCTGGGTCTGGGTTATCTCACTCAGGATGGCTTTTTTTAAATAGTTCTATCCATTTGCATGCAAATTTCAAGATGTCTTTTTTTTTTTAAGCACTGAGTAGTACTCAATTGCATAAATGTACTACATTTTCTTTATCCATTCTTCAGTTGAGGGGCATCTAGGTTGTTTTCAGGTTCTGACTTTTACAGATAATGCTGCTATGAACATTAATTGAACAAAAGTCCTTGTAGTATGGTTGAGCATCCTTTGTGTATATGCCCAAGAGTGGTATTGCTGAGTCTTGTGGTAGGTTGATTCTCAGTTTTCTGAGAAACCACCATACTGATTTCTAGAGTGATTGTACAAGTTTGCATTCTTACCAGTAGTGCAGGAGTGTTCCCTTTACTCCATATCCTCTCCAGCATAAGCTATCATTGGTGGTTTTGGTCTTAGCCATTCTGATAGGTGTAAGATGGTATCTTAGAGTCGTTTTGATTTTCATTTCCCTGATGGCTAATGATTTAATTTTTTGGTATGTGGTACCTATCCAGAAAATTGTCCATTTCTTTTACATTTTTCAATTTTGCAGAGTACAGGTTTTGTAGTATGACCTAATGAGTCTCTGGATTTCCTCAATTTCTGTTATGTCCCCCTTTTCATTTCTGATTTTGTTAATTTGTTTGTTCTCTGTCTTTTGATTAGTTTGGATGAGGGTTTGTCTATCTTGTTGATTTTCTCAAAGAGCCAGCTCTTTGTTTAATTGATTCATTATATTGTTTTCTATGTTTCTATTTTATTGATTTCGGCCCTTAATTTGATTATTTCTTGTTATCTACTCTTCCTGGGTGAGTCTGTTTCTTTTTTTTTTCTTAAGCGTTCAAGTATATTGTTAAGTTTCTAGTGTGAGATTTCTCCACTTTCTTTATGTAGGCACTTAGTGCTATGAACTTTCCTCTTAGCACTCCTTTCAAAGTGTTCCATGTTTGACTACAGTCATTTTCATTGAATTCTCGGAAGTATTTCTTTCTATTTCTTCTTTGACCCAGGGGTGATTTAATTGAACACTGTTCAATTTCCATAAGTTTTTAGGTTTTCTGCAATTAGTGTTGTTATTAAATTCTAACTTTTAAACCATGGTGATCTGGTAAGTTACAGGGGGCTACTTCAATTTTTTTGTATCTGTTGAGGTTTGTGGTCAATTTTAGAGGTTTCATGAGGTGCTGAGAAGGTATATTGTCAGGAACCAGAGCTTACAAAGATGCCATGCCATAATCGTTCTCTGACTCTGGGCAAATGGTGGTCTGCAGCCATACCATAGAATTCCTCTTAACTCTGGGCAAAGGGTAATTTACAGCCACACCATAAATCCCTTCTCCAGCTCTGAGCAATTGGCAGCCAATAAGCAATTCTCAGGAAAGCTGCAAGATTAGCACACCGGCCAAGGGACCCACCCTGACCCCGGAATTCCCCGAATTCCTCTGCCTCTACCCCCCCTTTCTTCTTGCTTCTGCAAGATTCTTCCATCTCGCACCCTTCCCCCTGCAGTACAGGGTATATAAACCCTGTTCCCCTTTCAATAAATGAGACCTTGATGTGACCCAGACTGACTCTGTCGTTCTTTCTGCGCTTGGTCTCCTTCTCTTTCTCCCCCCACTGGTCTTTTTAGGAGGCACTCTCTCGCCACGCGAATAACTGGACCTGTTGGACGGGTCAGTATATTCTTTTTGTGCTTGGGTGGAATGTTCTATAGATCTCTGTTAAGTCCATTTGAGTCAAAACATCTGTTAGGTCTCTTATTTCTCTGTTAACTTTTTGTATGGTTGACCTGTTTTTTGGGGAGTGTGGAGTATTGAAGTCTCCTACTATTAGTGTATGTGGTTTGATGTGTGATTTAAGCTTTTGTAATGTTTCTTTTACATATGTGGGTACTGTTGTATTTAGGACATAGATGTCCAGAATTGAGACTTCATCTTGATGGATTTTTCCTGTTATGAGTATAAAGTGCCGTTCTCCATCTCTTCTGATTGATTTTAGTTTGATGTCTGTTTTGTTAGATATTAGAATAGCTACACTAGTTTTTTTCTTAGGTCCATTTGATTGGAATTTTTTTTCTCAACCCTTTACTCTGAGGCTATGTCTGTCTTTATGGTTGAGGTGTGTTTCTTGCATACAGCAGGAGGATGGATCCTGTTTTTCTATCCATTCTCAGCCTGTGTCTTTTTATACGTGAATTGAGTCCATTGATATTAAGAAATATTAATGACCAGTGATTGATAATTCCTGTTATTTTTTGGTGGTTATGTTTGTGTATTTCCCTTATTTGGGGTATGCTGGTGTGAGGTTATCTATTGCCTGTGTTTTTTTGGGTGCAGTTAGCTTCCTTGGTTTGGAGTTTTCCTTCTAATATTTTCTGTAAGGCTGGGTTTGTGAATAAGTATTTTTTAAATTTACTTTTGTCATGGAATATCTTGTTTTATCCATCGATGGTAATTGAAAACTTTTTTGCACATAGTAGTTTGGGCTTGCATCCATGGTCTCTTAATCTCTGTAGCACATCTGCCCAGGATCTTCTGGCTTTCATGGTTTCTTATCATAATTATGATAGGTTTGCCTTTATCTGTTACTTGGCCTTTTTCCTTTGTCTTTATGTTTTGATTGCTATATGGTGTGGGGACTTTATTTTTGTTTTGGTCCAATCTATTTGGTGTTCTGTAAGCTTCTAGTACCTTCATAGGCATATTCTTCTTTAGGTTGGGAAAGTTTCCTTCTATGATTTTGTCGAATATATTTTCTGTGCCTTTGAGTTCTTCTTCTATACCTATTATTCTTGAGTTTGGTCTTTTCATGGTGTCCCACATTTCCTGGATGTTTTGTGTTAAGAATTTATTCAATTTTTTATTTTCTTTTACCAATTAATTTATTTCCTCTAAAATATGCTCAACATTTGAGATTCTCTCTTCCATCTCTTGTATTCTGTTGGTTATGCTTGCATCAGTAGTTTGTGTTTGCTTGCCTGGATCTTCCATTTTCAGAATTCCCTTGGTTTGTGTTTTCTTCATTGCCTCTATTTCAGTTTCCAAGTCTTGAACTGTTTCTTTCATTTGTTTGATTTCTTTTTCTTTGTTTTCTTGAGTTTCTTTAAGAGATTTATTGATTTCTTCTATCTTTTTGTTTGTCTTTTCCCCCAGTTCTTTAAGGAAATTTTTATTTCCTCTTTAACGATTCCTATCATCTTCATAAAGTTATATTTAAGATCATTTTCTTCTGCTTCTTCTGGGTTAGGATGATCAGGTCTTACTGTTGTGTGACCACTGGATTCTGGTGTTACCATGTTGCTTTTTAGATTGTTAGATGAATTTTTGCACTACCCATCTCTTCCTCCAGCTGGTGCTGGCAGTGTCTTTGCCTCTTGGTCCACTCCTTGCAGTTACTGTCTGTCTCTTAGGGAGATGCTCTTAGTCTACTCTGTGAAGTTGCTGAGGTCTCTCTTGGCCTGCTTTATTGATTCACTCTGTGCAGTTGCAGACTGTGATTCAGAATTCCTCTGAGCTCGCAGGGGATGGGTGGGTTTAGGGGTGGAGTAGGCCTTGTAGCTTACAGGGTTGATGGATGAGTGGGAATGTTGGAGCAGCCTATGTGCAGGAAGCTTGCCTGCTGACTGTCTAGTGAAGCTAAGGTAGGTGGGTGAGGGGACTGGGGTTCTTCCCCAGTACCGAGGGCCTAGAGAATGGGGTATCCAGCTGGATGGCTGATCACTCTCATCTTGGTTCGCTGTGTACAGTTGCAGCCTGTCTCCATTTTCTTTTTAGTTTTCTCCATACTGCTTCCTGCTGATTGTTGGGCATAGTAATTTTGGGGGGTATTCACGGCAACCTTTTGGGGGGGGTCTTGTTCCTTCAAACCACACCAGTCTGGAAGCAATTCACAGGCGCTTATACTTCGTGGAAATAAGAGAAGAACCTCTTTACCAAAGCAACATATCCTTAGACCCAAATTTGGAGGTCATGATACTTTTATAATATACATGCTGGTTTAGTTTAGCAGCCCACACAATGAAATGTTTCTCTGTACCTAGCTTATTCACGTCAAAAAATTCAAAGATGATACAATAATAAACATAACCCAGACTCTCTGTGAATTTTCCATTTTTATGTGGCTTGTTTTTCTTTACTCCTTTTAATCTATGACTGTCTGTACTCTGTCTCTTTAAAGGCTTTACCCTTTTTTTAAGCATTTATTTTATGACTCTCTATATTCTTTTTCTTCTCTCTTCCAAGCCTACGTACATTATCCAATACTATGACTCATTTGGATTTGTCTTTGTTGCATATCTGTAATTCTTTACTGTCCAGGAGTGCTTTTTAAAATGTTAAGCGCTTCTTAAAACTTAAGCTGTGTCATTACTATGGTATATATGGTACTTCCTGCTTGTCCCACTCAGTCCAGCATGGCAGAGCCTCTGAGAGCCACACATACCACCCCACTTTCAGGCATACATCTAGTCCACGTTGCCATCAAACAAGCCGCAGCATGCTTCTCACAAACCCCATCCAAATGCTCGGTTTCCCGAAAGAGCCAGAGTTCATGCTAGCAGCATGGCCCATGGCCAGGGAAGCTGCCATTTTGAAACCACGTGGCTGCTACTGCTGAAATAGTAAGACTTCTCTTAAAGGATCCATGCCTTCGCTTGCTCCTAGCAAACAGAGCCTACCCAAGAAAATGCTGCTACCAAACCAGGCTTAACTCTGTTCTTTTGTATCTAAGATTCCTTTTTGAGCTTTCTCAGGTTTTATATGGATTTAGTCTACCATGTTGGTGCCAATTTATTGGAGGGGGCTTGTTGGTTCCTGGCTGCCCGGCTAGCTTAAACCCAAAATAATCACACAGGAACTGTATTATTTAAATCACCGCTTGGCCCATTAGCTCTAGCTTCTTATTGGCTAACTTTTACATATTAAATTAACCCATCTCCATTAATCTGTGTATCACCACGAGGTTGGAGCCTACCAGTAAAGTTTCAGCACACCTGTCTCCAGTGGTGACTCCATGGTTTTTCTCTGACTGCGCCCTTTCTCCCAGCATTCAGTTCTGTGTTCCCCACCTACCTAAGTTCTGCCCTGCTATAGGTCCAAAGCAATTTCTTTATTCATTAATGGTAATCACAGCATATAGAGGGAAATCCCACATCAACTGACCATAAACCCATAACATGTACTTTTCCCATGGCCATAAAAAGAACTGCCAAATCCCATTTTTAATCACTTGCTCACTTGGTATAAAGAGACTGCTCTGCCTTTAGTCTGTCATTTTCATTCTCCTTCTATGGGCAACTGAAAATATGATCCAGCCATTAGTAAACGTTTATTTTGCAACATCTTGGTGTTGCTCCTGTTTTTGACACTGTGGCAGCTCAGTGGTTACGAGTGAGGCTGCTCTTCCAGAGGACCTGGGTTCAATTCTTAGCTCCTTCATTGGGTAGCTCACAACCACTTACAACTCCAAGGGATCAGACACCCTCTGCCACACACATGGCACATACATGCGCACGCATGCACACACACACACACACACTAAAGTAAAAATAAATCTTAAAAATAAACATGTTTGTAAATTAATACTGAATTTGCAAACTAGTTTCTTTAAAGATTTGATTTTGTTGGCTATGTTCTTGTAAAACTTTCTAACTGTTGTCTGCTAGCAGTCTATAGCAGTATTTGTTTCTGATGGTTGACGGTTTTGGTTTCTTGTCATTTGTTTTTAGACAGTGTTTCATTGTGCTTGAACTTCACCTGTAGGACAGACAAAGGGAAAACTCAAGAATCAACTCCAGGGAGGGTTGATTTAAGACACACTTCTTTGCTGGGCATTATGGTGCACACCTTTAATCCCGGTACTTGGTAATCAGAGGCAGGCAGATCTCTGTGAGTTTGAAGCTAGCCTGGTCTACATAGTGAGTTCTAAAACAGCTATGTGTCTCAAAAAAAAAAAAAAGATTCACTTCTTCTATAACTCTTCATTACTTAAAACTGGTTATAAATTGGTTTTATTGGCAGGAGATCCTTGACATATATCACTGTACCAGATCTTTTCTTTTTTGCCACCAAGCAGCCCACAAACCATGATACAGAGACTTAGTATTAATTTTGAATGCACAGCCTAGCTTAGGTATGTTTCTGGCTAGCTCTTTTAGCTTAAATTAACCTGTTTTTCTTTATCTACTTTTGCCTTGGGGCTTATTACCTTTCTTATTTCTGTATATCTTACTTTCACTGCTTCACTGTTTGTCAGTCTGTCTGGCATTTGCCTGACTTCTTGCCCTTGGCATGTCCCTTGTTCTTCTCCTATTCTTCCCTTTCTTTCTCCCAAGCCTAGATTTCTCCTCCTATTCATTATAAATAGGAGGTTCTATATTTATAAATCTCAGAAGAAAGGGGGTGACTTCATGTAGAGATCAGGTTGTCCCTAGTTCTCTGGTGGGAGGCAGAAGGAGAAGGAGTCTTGTATTAGCAGGCAGGACTCCAAGGAGATTCTAAGGAGTGGCACATCTAGTTGACAGGCACCCATTATATGGGTGGCCTGCTGAAATCCCAGAGACTAGCAATCTGAGGTCTATAAACTTCCTTAGGGAAGTGAGAATGATGTCTGCTTTTCTTCCTAAGTCTGAACACTTGGGGAATCTGTTAGGTTGGAGATTCACAGTAGAAGGGCTGCCATTTTCCCTGTGGCAGCAGTAAGAAAGAGGCTACACATGGTACAGTTAGCCTGCAGTCCCAAACTTAACAAAAACAAATTGTCCTTTGAATTATTTCTTTTAACCATGATGAAAAATTAACACAGTGGTCTCAAATACATGTCAAATACAACCAAAAGACAAGACTGCCAAGGTTTTGTGGCTCCAGAAAATCTGCTCTAAAGTAAGGAAACAATTTCCCCACGAAGAGCAACTGACACTTTCCATGGCTGAACTTGTTTATATGCCACAGTGCACTTTGTGAGAACTGAAGCCGGGGAGAGACATGGGCTAGGAGAGAAAAAAGGAGATCCACAGAAAGGTGTGAATGTTCCTCAGCATTCTTTTGGCTGGGAGCGGTGGTATTCGCTAGCAGTCCTACAAGGCTGTCCAATGAAGCCAAATGACAGGCGTGAAGAACCCGCATTGTTTCAACTTCCACCTGTAACTAGATAGCCAGACAGCGATGGCACATTATTCTTTCAGCTTCACATTTAATATGCCAAGTCCAAGAAATACAAGTTGTCATAACAGCCCACTCTCCCAGAAGCTTCAGAATTAGCTGAAAAGGTGAATGGAAATAAATGGTGGCCGTTGCTCAAAGGTAAGTGACTTAAAAAATTCTGAGTCCCACCACTTCCCAAGCACTTCCTCAAACTCTGTTGGAGTTTCCATGGAGAAGCAACAGCCAGTTTCAACTCCATGGGCTACAGGTGGCTACCAGAACTTCTCCTAGGACCTGAGTCCTCCTGTGGCTTGGCCACCCCAGGTTCAGCTGGCTCTGGCTCTGGAGCATCCAGCTGATCTTAGGCTGTGGAAGAATGACTGGTAGGTACCACATGGCACCTGACCTGGGAGATGATGACCAGATGAGAAGATAAAGAAGGCAGGAAAGTTTGGGATCAGGAGGTCTTGTACAAGTGGATGGCTCATGTACAACACGTTTATTAAGTAAATAATTTATATACAGTTTGTGGGGGAAAAGGAGACAGGGTCAACATAAAACCATCAGACAATGGGATGAAGTCAGCAGGAAGCTAATCAGGAAAAGTTACACAAAGGGAATACAGGGCATCTCAAGAGCTGCACAAATCAAGCACACACCAGCTTTGGGACTGATAACCATAGCATCTTAAGGTGGGATGAGTTGGGTTCTCAGGATCCAAAGCTGCAGCTCCCTCAAGGCCTGGTCCTAGGACATTATTGGCTCTGCCAAGCACATTCCTGGTTTTAGAGAGGGAACTGCATTTCTTTTCCAGACATCAGGGCCTCAGCCCTAGGCTAAAACTGGCTCTGCCAAGCATGTTCCTGGTTTAGAAAACAAGCTATGTTCCTTCACAGACCAGGGGCTATGTAAATCCACAGGTAGGGACTCAACAACTATCCCTAAATTACCAGAGCAAGATTCTGGAAGTTGTTGATACTTGACCATTATGACACCAGTAATAGCAGTTTTGCAGGGTTCAGTTTACACTTTTAGTAAAAAGAAGAAAGGCAGGAAACAGAAGTCCCCACAGTATCTACTGCCTGCACCAAGAAGCAAAATATGACCCTGTGAGCTAACAACTGATGTGGAAAGGCGTGTCTGTGGATGCAATAGTGGCATTAGTGTCATGGGGTAACCAACTGCTTTCTGATAGGATTCAAGACGAGCTCCAGAGGAGGAAATACAAGCCTGGTACTGTAAGTCTGGCCAAGGACCCATTGCTGGAGAACTGGTAGGCCCCACGAGGTCTACTATTATTTTGCTAAAGGTATCTTTATACTCATAGATCAGTGCAGCTCTCAGACTACATCAAGTCAATTTCTTTGTGCAGTGGATGAAACCTCACAAGTGCTGAAAGTACAGAGCATAAATGTTTATGGAGTGCTCAGCCACAAATGGGTCACCTGTATCATATCCACTCCCCACAAAGCTCAGGGACCACTGTGGAAGAGGGGGGTGGATAAACTGGTAAAGCCAGAGGTCAAGGAGGACTGGAACAGAGCAGTGTCTTCTGGACACAACAGGGCCTCTGAACCCATGAACTCAGAGTAACTGTTGTTCCCTTCGAAGACCTGTCCAAGATCAAACCAGTCAGTATCCAGAATGGCTCACAAGCTCCCAGCCGTCATTGAGGAGCCACTGGCAGGTGGCTATGGGGAAGAGAAGTCACTGTTTTAAAAGAGTGTGGCTCCTGGTTGGTTGATCTGCTCCAGTGGATGACCTCACCCCATGAGTATATGGGCAACAAAAACTGGACTCAGTGGGTTATTTTTAAAAAAGAGACAGTAATCGCCGGGCGGTAGTGGTGCACGCCTTTAATCCCAGCCTTTAATCAGGAAGCAGAGGCAAGTGGACCTCTGTGAGTTCTAGGACAGCCTGGTCTACTTAAAAAGCTCCAGGTCCCATCTCAAAAAACAAAAATAGAAACAATAAATGATGACTAGAAGCCAGGTGGTGGTGGCGCACATCGTTAATTCCAGCACTTGGGAGGCAGAGGCAGGTGGATCTCTGTGAGTTTGAGGCCAGCCTGGTCTACAAGAGCTAGTTCCAGGACAGCTAGGGCTGTTACACAGAGATACCCTATCACGAAAAAACCAAATAAATAAATAAATAAAATTGATAACTGGAGAGTTGGGTCAGCAGATAAAGGTGTTTGCCACTAACTCTGATGACCTGAGTTCAACCCTTGGGACCCACCTATTAGGAGAGACCCAGCTCCCTCACACCGCCCTCTGAACTCCACACATAACTTTCATGGCACACAACCCCCCCCATGTATATACAAATAAACGTAAAAACAAGAAGTAAATATGTTTTCTAGCACATTAATCTCCTAATTTGAGCACCTGCATACATACACACACACACACACACACAGAGACAGAGAAAGGAAGAGAGAAAAATAAATAAATAAACCCTTTCAATCCTTTCAAAGGGAAATTTGGTATCAGGGACCACAGAAAGAATATGATGGAGAGATACAATGGGAAACCATGCTGTGTCCAAAAATCAGGGAATGCTGGAGGTGCTCTTAGTAGAAGTCAGGAGATATGAAACAGTTCCCACCCAGAACCTTCAGAAGGAGCAAGGTTTGGCTAATACTTTAACTTCAGACTTCTGGCCTCTGGGACTATGACAGTGAAGTTTGTGTTGGTTTAAACCACCTAGCTTGTACTTCTATATTATAGTCCCAGAAAGCTAACAGAGCCTTCTCCCAGTGATGACAAGCACAGTGATGTAAGATACAGTAGCACAGATTGAGGAAAAAATGAACAACAGTTTAATCTCTAGGCCCCTAGACATCAGAAGTATGGAATCCACACCCATAGGAATGAACTGTGTTCCCTCAGATGGCCGGAAAGGTGTTTGTTCACAAACAACAAACCTCTCTTTGTAACACGCAGTCTGTGCTCGTGTACACGTGTACTCCACACACACCACTCCGTTTCCATGTTTGCAGTAAGTCCCAATGCAATCCTTTGATGCAGTCTGCAGTGGAGCAGGTACTGGCCTTGTCAGCTTTGAAGTCTGTTCATATTTCAGGACATTTGTCCTAGGGACACATGACTGCTGAGACTCTTCCAGGGAGTGCTCCTTATGAAAAGTCTGGAAGGCAGACAGCGAGTTCCTGCAGCCCTGCATTTTAGAGACTGTTCGGAAGGGTCCGCGAGAGCAGGCTTTTCCCTGGGGGTTCAGCAGCTGGGACGGGGTGGAGATCGGTGCTGCTTCTGGGGGTGGGACTTCATGCAGAACAGTGTGGAGTTCAACAGAAGTTCTTTATGTCAAACGTTTGTCAGGATCTAGTTTTATAAATAAAGCTAAACCAACAAAACAATAGATGATTGTAAGTCAGCTGTTTTCCATTTGATGAGGCCAAGCAGGAAGACAGTAGGAAGGGATTGCTTGTATTTTTATCTTTCTACTCTCGTTTCTCAGAAAACTTAACTAACTTTTGACTGGGGTGGTGGTATGCACACTTAATACCAGCACACGGGAGGGAGGCAGAGGTAGGTGAGTACAAGGCCAGCCTGGTCTCTATGGTGAGTTCCATGCCAGTCAGACTCTGTCTCAAAAGTAAACAAATCAATTATTGACTGTCAAAGTCATTACCTTCCTTCCCCTCTACTAGGTCCTCCACCACTTCATGATTCATTAATACTTCTATCAAGAGGAAGCCTGGGAAATGAGAACTAAGTTTACAACTGAGCCAACTGATATGGAAGGTTTTGTGAGTGTGCTAATAAGCTTTGTCAACCTGACAGCCTTGATACCCGAGAAGGGTGTCTCAATAGAGGGCTTGCCCTTATCAGATTGGTCTGTGGGAGCCGACAGTTCTGGGCTGCCTAAGGCAGCTAGGCAGGAGCCTGCTTACTGAAGCAGTGTCCTCTATGGCTTGAGTTCTTGCCCTGCTTCCCTCAATGGTGGACTGTGACCTGAAGAGTAAGCCGAAGTAAACTTCTCCTTTCTCTACACTGTTATTTGATCAGGGCATTTTATCATAGCAACAAAAACAATCTAGAAGAGAAAGACTTGGAATGGCACTGCAAACTGACGGTGGATTCAGACCATTATGCCATCCTCCTCTCCCTTACCCATCGTGAAAAGCTGACACTTTGGGGAAGTGGACTTCTTAAACAGAGTATGAAAAGCATTATTCATAAAGGGAAAAATCTACTAACCGGGACTACACTAACATTACAAACTTCTGTTCATAAAGAGATGCTTTAGAGCAAATAAAACCATCTTACACACTGGAGGATGTATGGAGTGTCTACCTATCCTACAAAGGCTCAACCAAAAGTAATTAAAGAACTCCTGGAAATTGGTGATAACAAGAAAAAAGAGAATATGAGCCAACAGGAATTTCACACAATGGGAAACAAATATGGTCATGAACATATGAAGAGATATTCAACTTTATACGTTACCTGGTAAATGGAAATCTAAATGACACTAAGATTCCATTTTAGCCAGGCATGGTGATGCAGACCTTTAATCCTAGCAGTTGGGAAGCAGAGGCAGGTGGATTTCTGTGAGTTTGAGGCCAGCCTGGTCTACAGAGTGAGACCTTATCTCAAAAATAAAAAAAAAAGTATTGTAAAAGCTTTTTTGGTAGAAAAGACAGGGATCAAAAGCATGTCATACATTTGGGGGCAGCTTTTGACGACGAGGTGGGCTCCTGTGCAAAGCTGAGCACTTATACATCCTACAACCAGAAACTCTGCTTCTAGACAGATGCCAAGCTCCTGCAACGCAGAGGGCACAGACAAGAACATGTCCAGCAGGAGCAGAGCCCATTATCAGACAAGTCAAGTCACTGTGGTGCACGGCTAATGGAGCATTACTTGGAAGTGAAAGAAGGGACTGCACAGCCCAGACTGGGGATGAATCTCAGCAACGTACAGTTAAATGAAAACCAAACCCAGAAAAGCCACACATCACAATCTCTTCTGCAAAGTTAACAATGAACAACTGAAGAACACACTCCTTAGATGTACGTTTTTCCTTCTTTTTTGAGGGACAGTCTTACCATACAGCTCATGTTGGCTTTAATCTCATAATCCTCCTGCCTCGGACTCCCGAATGCAGGATTATGATTATGAACCATTTTACTCAACCATTTTTTCTTTTTCCTTTTCTTTCTTTTTTCTTTTTCTCTTTCTTTCTTTTCTTTTCTTTTTGAGACAGGGTTTGTCTGTGTAGTCCTGGCTGTACTAGAACTAGGCTGGCCTCAAATTCAGAGATATGCCTTCCTCTGACTCCTGATTAATGGGGCTAAAGGTGTGCACCCACATCTGGTATACTCAACCATTGTTAAGGAAATTTTAAAAATAAAAGCTAGAAGCTACAAAATAATACAAGCTACTAAATTCAAGATCAGAGTTATCATTACACAGGAAGATAAGATGGGTATGTAGAGATAAAATACAATTAGGAGTCGGATTCCTATTTGGTGGTAGGCCCTAGGGTATTATTTATTATTAAGTTTAGTAGATGAATAAATGAAAGATGAACAGTTATATTTCAGTGGGGACCACATCATAACTCAAGAACTATAATTAGCATAAACAAATAATATAGGGAAATGTAACCAGAGCTGGGTAGGCCACCTGTACCTGAAACTGAGGCTTCCAGGGCCCTGCCTGCAAAGTCCTGTTGGATGCATTGCTCAAAGTACAAACAGGAGACATTTCTAGGTGAGATTTCTGGCTCGCTGCCTACAGAGAGCTCAGCAGGAAGGAGCCTGCATCTCTAAGTCAGCAGAAATAGGTTGTGGTTTCTTTTCTCATCATAACTAAAATTTCAGGTTTATTGCCTTTCCTCTCATTTCATAGTTTTTACTCTAGAACAATTTCAAGTATAGAAAAATTGTGAAATTGGCACAAAGGTATGTCTCTCTCTAAACTATAGAGAATAATTTAGCAAAGTGTGCATAAAATGACTTTTCCAAAGTTATTCCACTATTTGGAAGAACAACAGACTGGGAAAACCCACATGTTCAGTGAGTGTCTCTAGCTCCCATGCAAGCACAGGATTTAATTACGACTTTCTCCCTCTCTGTGACTGTGTATCAGAGTGAGCCTGCGCCTGTCAGCTCCAGGCACACCTTCCTTGGGTTTTGGCATCCTGGCGGGCTACTCCCTTGTGATATATCCTCCTTATCCTGTCCAGGCTCTGACACTGTTGGCCACTGTTGCTGCCCTTCTCTGGTGTGTGTGTGGGTCTCCCTGTCCCTAGGCTTACCTCATCTAAGTCTATATAATGGCTCTTACAATAAATACAGGGAGGGAGAGGAGGAAGGAGGCAAGGGAAGGGGAGGAAAGGGGAGAAATGGAAGAACTGCCTTTCACTCTACGCCAGTGATACTAAGATCTCTGCCCTGCCCTCTCTGGCTCTCACCCAGTATATGTTAGTGAACTCGCTTCACAGAATAAATTGTAGAAGAGTTGCAGTTCTTTAGCCAGTTTTCCCGGGAGTGAGTCAACGCTTTGCTCATTTTTTTTGCAGTTGCAAGTGAGGGATGCACAGTACTTGAAGCATAGCAACCTCCTATGTTACCTATGGGATACAGTCCTGCAGCTGGATCAGATGTTATCTCACCTCCAGTTGTAACAGATATCGGCAAACAGGTCCTTCACTAGCAATATGTAAGAATGCCTTTAGCCACGGGGCTGGGCATGTAGCTCAGTGACAGAGTGCTTGCCTCGTGCGTACAAAGCCTTGGGGTTTGATCCAGCACTGAACCTCCCCCCGCAAACAAAAACAAAAACAAAAACAAAACCCAACCAACCTAAGCCAGGTGTGGAGGGTGGTTCAAGGCACACTCAGAACTCAGGAAGTAGAGGGGGCAGGATCAGTTCAGTGTTATCCTTTGATGCAATTTCAAGGCCAGTGAACCCTTGTCTCAAACACTCAAACTAAAACCCAACTCCAAAACATTTAACTTGTTTTGTGTGTTCTGAAATGAAAGCAGAAGTAGCCCTGGGCCAGGCCAACCTCCCAGACCAGAGACAGTGCAGTTTCTCACCTGTTGCCTGTGTGTATAACGTCTTCTCATCAACACTCTGAACAGTACAGGAAACAAAAAGTTTCCTTCCTTCAGTCTTACTGAGTTGGCTGGTTACCACCACAACAGAACAAAGGGGAATAGGTCTGCAGAAGGGAGAAAAAAAAACCCATTTTTTTTTTTTTTTTGTTAAATCTATGTAACACTGACTGACCATCAGGTGCACGACAGGGTGGATACACACCAACGCTAGTGAATGCTGGCTATCTTAGCTGGACCATCCCTTAAGGGCTCTGACACCAACAGTCTCTCCTGTCCCTCCTGCTTCCTATCTCCCACACACTCCTGCCTGCAGGGCATTCTAGGGCACAAGCTCCCAGACTGCCCTTCTGGGCTTCAGTTCACAGACCGGGATTCCAGCTGTTTGGGCAGACTTTCAATTCAGAGATCCAAGCCTAATCTGATGATAGTAGCAGAAAAAAGTGAGAATAGGGCCATGGGGTAGTCCTTGGCAGTGTCTGTTATCCTCAGAATTTCTTGGGCCAGTTAGATGACTCAGTAGGTAAAGAATCTTGCAGCCAAGACTGAGTTCAATCCCTGGGCCTGTATGGTGGAGGGAGACCCTGAAAGTTGGCCTCTGACTTCCACATGCATGCTATGGTATACATGTACCCCAGACATAATAAATACATACATATAATTAAAATTTTTCTTATCGACTTCTTTTTAGAGTACTCGCCGGCAACAACCTTATTATTATTCTAAGTCAGTGTTCCATAGCTGAGCTGTGCAATGTGGTAGTCACATGTAGCTACTGACCTCTTGAAATGTGGCTAGTATAGATGAGAAACTGAATCTTACAATTTATTTCATTTTAATTAACTTATTTTTAGACTTAAATAGCTATATGTGACTAGTGGCTAGTCTTTTGGGGGAATTCTGGAAGTACAGTACCACAAGGAGAAAGAACTTTCTTTGAAGGTCAGAGTTCTGTTGGTTGATGCAAAACATAGAATATGGAAATGTCCTCTGTTCTACAGCACCGCCATGTGGATGACACAAGGAAGCTGTCACTGTGATTGCCCTTTTAACACGCTATTCCATTAGCTCTTCTGACCCCTCTGATGGGCATGCCAGGCTTTGCTCTTCTGCTGGTGTCTATTTAATGTCTGCCAAGGTCCTGGGGACATCTGCTGTTCTTACCTGTCCAGCATCTCTTTTTCTTTTAAATTTCTTTTTAAGATCTTAAAATTATGTTTGTTTAACTGTGTGACAGTATGTGCAGGTGAGTGCAGTTCCCTAAAGAGGCCAGAAGAGGACACTAGATCCCCCCGGACCTGGTTACAGATAGTAACTACCTAATGTAGGTGCTGGGAACTGAACTCAGAGCCTCTGCAATAGCAGTAAGTGCTCTCAACCTCTGACCCACCTACCCAGTCCCCCTTTAAGGTGTCTATTTATTTGTTTATCTACTTATTATATGTGTGTGTGTGTGTGTGTGTGTGTGTGTGTGTGTAAATATGTAAGGGCAGACACATATATTTCATGAGGATTGCTTGTTTGTAAGGGAGGTCAGAGGACAATTTTGCCTTGCTATGGTAAGATCTACTCCAGGCTAGTTGGCCTGTGCACTGCCCAGTGAGCCTGTCTCTGCCTCCTGCTTTAATGGAGGAGTTCTGGAATGATGGACTCCTGCCATGCCCAGCTTGATTCTGTATTTTAAAGCTGTTTTCTCTGTACCTACTACTACTCTTTTTGGGTACAGTTGATTTGTGCTGATCTCAGTTTTCTTCTGGTTGGTTTTGTCTCGTGTATTTTCCTTTCTTTAAAAACTTTTCTGTGTCAGGCTAGGCACAGAGGCGCACAACTTAGATCCCAGCACTCAGGAGGCAGAGGTTGGAGGATCTTTGTGAGTTTGAGGGCAGCCTGGTTTATAGATGGTGTTCTAGGCCAGCCAGGGCTATTTATTTACACAGACCCTGTCTCAAAAAACAAACAAACAAACAACTTTAATTTTTTTTTCTGTATCATTTTTAAATGTTTCATATGTTTCTCAGGCTTTTACATTAGTCTCAATCTTATAACCTGTGTTTGGACTGATGTTTTCTGGTACTATTTTACTTTGCTTTTTCTTTGATTCACATTTTCTGAACTTTTTTCTTGTTTTAAAAATTGAATTATTTTCCTATTTATTTTTACTTTTCTATTGCTTTCTGTATTAATTATCACTCACTTTAATTTTCGCCCTTCTCCCCAGCTCTGTCTTGTTTTAGTGTTTCAGATTCTTGCTGCTCTCCAGACCTAGCCTTGCTGGTGAGCCCCATGTCCTGCACATGGACCATGTGTTTGCTCACGGCTGTCTTCCGTCACTGCTTTCCTTCCTTCTGGTGTAGTTTTCTGTATGTTCCATGGGCATTGCCCTATTTTTCCATAACCTCTCTCAATTTTTGGTTCAATGAAAACAACTTGACTTTGCCCTCTGAACTTTGGCATGCTGGACACATGGTTCCAGGCTGGCCTGGTATGCTGCTGAGCCTCTTCTGTTGCTGTGGGAGGTTTATTGCTAGGGTAATGGTGCCCTCTTGCTTCCAGAAACAGCTCTCCTACATGTCCTCTTTTGTCTCTGGTGCTTTTTAGAACTGTATAACTAACTTCTCTATAATAATATAATGCCTTACTGTCATTTATCCTAATTGATATTTATTGTATTTTTTAAACCAATTTTTTCCCCTACTGTTTCTTATTGAGTTTTGATCTGTTCTCATTATATCTCAACTCCTTTTCTCTCTATACTGGATTCAAAGATCTCTCTCCCTCCCCTTACTCTTAAAATGTTTCAACCACCATTCAACATATTAAATTGCCAGCTCTGAACACATCAGTAGTCCTAACAGCCTTCTAAAAAAAGTGTTCTCATCTCTTATTGGATGAGCCATCTGAGGGTCAGAGAGCAGCCAATGCTGTATCAAACTGAATCCATGTCAATCTGACTGGATTCTGCTTCTCCTTTTTATTTACACTTGGTGTCACTGCAGTGGACATGTTAATAAGATTGTGGGATATACTTGATGTCTCACTGACATAGTGGAGTGGGTGAGTATCGCTGGCCACCACCATGGAGCACACAAGCCTGCCCTGTGGAATCCAGAACAAATCTTAACAAAGGAGGACTGTCTGTAGTGAGGAGTGATTTCAGGTTTCACTGGGCTGTGAGATGATAAAGGACATGAGTGAATATTCAGGGCAAACACAGGCAGGATTTAACTGTACATTTTAGAGGAGCAAGCTTACTGACTGTGAGACCAACTGCTACTCGCTGATCTGAACTGCTGAAAGGTAGAGAAAGAACAAATGTAACCTAAACTCCTAGGGGACAAAAGGCATACAGGATACATACATACATTCCTCTGCTTCCTCCAAAGAGAAGTAGCAAACTCTGCTTTAAATAACTGTAGTGGATGAGCATCAAAGAATGACTTCCTAGGCACTAAGGATTCACTTCCATAGCCTTCATGTGGCAGTTAGAGACAGACATGCCACAGTGACGCAGCTATAACAGGAAAATGGAAAGAAAGCTCAGGCTGTGGTTTTGACTTTCTTTTTTCTTCTTTTTTTGGGAGGGGGCACGGAAGGGACAGTGGTTTGAGACACAGTTTATCTGTATGGCCTGGTGGCCTTGAACTCACTCTGAGACCAGGCTGATCTCAAACTCAGAGACCTCTGCCTCTGCGCCCCGAGCACCAGGGTTAAAGGTGTGTGCCATCACTGCCCAGCCTGACTTTCTAAATAGATTCAAAGAAAAGGTTTTGAGCTCCACGGGCATTGTGACTGCAGGGTCATTTCCTTAGTTCTACGTTTCTGGTCACTTTCAGTTGCATTAACTACGCCCCTTTGCTCTTTAAATAATTTTGCCTTCACATCAAAGTTCTATTGAATTTCACAGTAAATCTAATTAATAATCTTTAGTTTCTTTTTCCTTTCATTTCTTTGAGCATCTCACATGGTCGTGTGCATCTGGTTATCCTATGAGGACAGCTAAGGTCTTTGAGCATCTCACATGGTCGTGTGCATCTGGTTATNATGAGGACAGCTAAGGTCTTTGAGCATCTCACATGGTCGTGTGCATCTGGTTATCCCATGAGGACAGCTAAAGTCTTTGAGGATCTAAGTTTGTTGTTGCTTTGCTGATAATCTTTAAAAATTAAAAAAAGTACTTTCATCTTTTATTTCTGTTTATATGTCTATACAGGTGTATGCCATGTATGTAAAGGTGCCTGTGGAGGCCAAAGGAGGATGCCAGAGTCACCCAACACGGGTGTACCTAACTGCTGAGCTGTCTCTCCAGCCCGATGCTCACTCTTATGTATGTACATATGTAGGTATGTATGTATTTGATGTAGGAATCTGCTCATGCTGAAGGAAGAATATCCTTGAGTATTTATTTTCTGCCACATAGAATCAGGAAGTCCAGTGGCGAGCTTCCGGCCTGACCTGCCATGAAGAGGTTATAGGCTCAGACACCACCCCTTTCAGTACCATCAGTTTTCAACTGTTTTGTCCTTCTCAATGTATTTAGAGACACCGAAATAGTTCAGATAGATTGGCTGGCTGGAAATTGAGATGGCTAAGGTGAGGTTTTGCCTCTTAAAAGTAAAAAGGCTGCAACCCTCATAAAGTTCCAGTGTCATTGTTTTGTTTTTTCCTTGTAGAATTAAAAAGGCAATTCTGAGATGTATGTGGGAACAGAACGAAACCCATTAGAGCAACCTTAAGAAAGAAGAAAGCTGGAGTCAAATATTACTTGATCTCAGGATACCTTACAAGGTCTGATAATTAAAACCCAGTCCTGGCATAAAGACAGTCATATAAATCAAAGGAACAGAACACAGGGTTCAGACACAAACCCACTCACATACAGTCTAGGATCCTGTGTGGTGAGCATATCTGAGTGTGAGAGACTTCATGGAGAAAATGGGGGCCAATGTCTGGTGTCTTTCACAGCCACCCTCCATTTTATTCAGGGTCTTACTGAACCTAGCAGTCACTGACTGGCTTAGACCATCTGATCAGCAAGCCCCAAGAGTCCCTCTACCTCTACCTCCCCGCACTGCAATCGCAATCATGTGGTGCTAGGTCTAACTTCTTCTTAGAGTGGGTGCTGGGGTTCATGCACACTCAGCGAGAACTTTACCAACTGAGTAATCTCCTAACCTCACAGTCAGGTGATCTTTGACAAGGGTGTAAGATACAATCTCTTTAACAAATAGAAAAACTGGATATCTGCAAACAAGCAAATAGATGTAGACCCACATCTGTGGGAGCCTGAATGGCTGAGGACATCCTTTCTTGACTGTTTTTAGATGATAAATTTCAATCTTGCCTAACTTTAATTTGAAGTTAACATTATTGGTAACTAGAGAGGAAGAAATTAAAATAACAATTCTCTGTTTTTGTTTGGGCGAAGGTAAGGGACAGGGAGAACTACAAAAGAAGGCAAGTAGCTTTGTCTTTTTTCTAATTGGACCTCCGGGTAATCTACAGCCCACTGGCTACTCTCTTTTCTAAGTAAGTTTTACAGGAACACAGTTATTCTTATGTACTATCTACAGCTGCTCCAGTACTTTCATGGCTGAGTTGAAAAGCTGTGCCACACACTACACAGACCACAAATACAAAATATTAGCAGAAAATGTCTACTGACCTCTGAAATAAACTTTTCTATAGGATGATGCTAGTATAATACACCTAAGTATTATCTTAAAAATCTATGAAACATGGCTTCCAAAAGCTAGTACTCAAGTAATACGGCTTCTGTGATATGTAAGGAGGAGCTGTATGTTTGTGGTGGTAACCCCAAAGCTTCCCTTGAGACCTCACATTCTGAAGCCTTTGTTCTTACGCTCTGTTTTTGACCACAGCTCATCCTCTATTCCTTGCTAGAAGCTGTTCTGTTGTCTGGTGTGGGAGTGTGGCTGGATGGTGATGGTCACGCTGAACTTTGCTTCTGATGCATATCAAACTCATCTTATTTCCACTGCATTTCTGTGTGTAAAGTTAGGAGAACCCTTTCTCTCTCTCTTTTTTTTTTTTAATATGTAGGGAATATTTGGGCTCTGTCCAAATCTTACTGAGTATTTTTTATAACTTAAAAAAAGTATTTCTCGCCGGGCGGTGGTGGCGCATGCCTTTAATCCCAGCACTCGGGAGGCAGACGGATCTCTGTGAGTTCGAGACCAGCCTGGTCTACAAGAGCTAGTTCCAGTGCAGGCTCCAAAGCCACAGAGAAACCCTGTCTCGAAAAAAATCAAAAAAAAAAAAAAAGTATTTCTTCAGGCCAGTGAGCTCGGCTAGCTGGGACACTTGCTGCTGAGCCTGATGGCTGTGTTTAATTTGTGGGACCAACATGCTAGAAGGAGACAGCTGACTCTTACAGGTTGCTCTCTGATTCTATATACACAACATGACAAGTACCCCTTTCTCACATATATACAAATTAATAAAAAAATAAAAAGAAATTATTTCCTGGGTGATGCTTTACTTAAACATGGAGAGTCAGGGCAGTCCCCATCCTATAACTGGCATAGATTCCAGTTACTGATGGAAGGAATGATTCTGAGGCATGACTCTCCCCAGAATTTCTTTGTGCAATCTGGTGGAAGCTACTCTTTGTAGAACTTTGAGAGCTGAGGCTTGGTGGCTTCCTCACTGTACTGCTTCTCCATCTCCCTTGCTAGTCCTTTGAGCACTTTCTTGATAGTAACGGACATACACCTTGACTCAGGATCTGCTGCTGGAGAATGTGACTTAAGAACATAAGGAGAATTACCACGGACTTACTTTTTATAGTCAATGTTGAGATTGGCAGTCATGGCAACTCCCTCAGCATTTGCACACATGCCGGTAGTAACATCAATGATGGTTGCAATGGCACCTCCATGAACAAATCTAGCCGCAACAGCAGCACAAGTGAAAGTTTCAGAAGGTCAGGAAATAGCCTCTCAAGATATAAAGTATTCAAGTGTCTTTATATTTACTTCATGTTCAGTGTATTTAATGTATATATGTGTGTGTGTGTATACACACCCTTACTTTATTCATAGCAGGAAGGATACTTGTAATAAAAATTATATTCTATAACTGGTACTGATCATATTATAGAATGAAAAGCTAAACTTTAATTAGAAAACATTTAAAAGTTTAGAAAGTGGGGCTCAAGAGTTAAGAGCACATAGTCTTGCAGAGCACCCAAATTCAGTTCCCAGAGTCCACAATGGGTGGCTCACAACTACCTGCAACTCCAGCTCCAGGAGGACCGGACACCTCCGGATTCCTTTAGTACCGGCACTCACATGTGCATACACACACACATACACACACAGTCAGTTTAAAGTAATAATAAAAGGAATCTTTATATAGATTAGGAAGTGCAGATAAATAGAAGGAAGAAACCTTTAAGCCCTTAATACTACCATCAAGTCATGGCAAACCACTGTAAACATGTTCATCATACTCTGCTGTTCTATGTTCTATAATATATTATGTGCATCATTTAATATTATGTTAAAATTTTGAAATTTAACCAACATAGATAATATTCAACTAGTGTGCTATAAGCATCTTTCTATGTCAATAAATATATATTTACATTGCCATTTTAATGTTGTCTTTGTAGTCCCTGAATATGTGAGAATAAAACTCTTTCTGTTCCATGCTGCTAGGATAGTTCTTACCCAGGTACCCCTTGTAGGTGAAGACCTCCTTGAAACAAGCAAACCATCCTCTTCTCCACTTTATTATAGAACATCACATACTCAAAGCCCAGGCCTTCCTCTAAGCTTCTGCTGAACTGTTGGGCCTTTGACATTTGTTCTTCATTCATAAACCTGGGGTCTATAAAGAAAATAAGGGTATGGGACAGATAGAAAAGCGCCATGACAGAACCAAGCACCCATACCCTGCTAAAATCATATGTGGATAGATAACTGATTGAAATGTCAAAGAAAGGAATGGAAAGGTCACAAGAAACAGTGCCTAGAGATGTAGTTTAATTGGCAGAGGGCTTGCCTAGCAGGCACAAAGCCCTGGGTTCCCCAACCCCAGCCCCACATAAAATGGTCTGTGGTAGTGCATGGCTGTAATGTTGGAACTTGGGAGGTAGAAGCAGAAAGATTAGAGGTTTAAGGCCATTCTTGGCTACATGGTGAGTTTGAGGCCAGCCTGGACTGCATAAACCTTCTCTCAAAACAAACTAAAACTAAAACAAACAAAGAAAATGAACAGAATATAACAGAGTGCAAACTTTCTGGGACAGCAAAAAAAACATATATGCAAACATACATGGACAGAGTAAAAAAAAAAAAAACCAAAGTACCCACATACACATAGCAATTAATGAAATGGCATATAAAATGGTAGTAGGAAACTGAGCGAAACAGTGAATTCTTCTGGGCTCAAGTGTGGTTTAAACGGACTTTAGCAAGAATGAATAATCCGACAGTAAGGAAATGGTTTTCTTGGCAGATGTGAATTTACCCTGCTATTCTGAATTAGAAACATAGCTACTTTAGCCTAATAAGTCACCATCTTTGTGTCAGAACTATTGTGGCTCCTGAAATCAACTTAAGAGTTTAACATTCATGGTCAAGATTATCAAATTGTAAGGTAGCTTATAAAAATGGGAAAAATAAGCAAAACAAATTTGTTAAGAGAATTTGAACATCTACCCCTGTTTAACTGAGGCAGAATCTGCTCTTTGACAAGATTTGCAGGGTTTCCCATTTGGGTTAAAGTCTAAGACTGAATAATGCTGACTGAAAGTGTTGCTGTAAAGGAACACCAGGAGACTGGCACTCTTGGTGGGAGGAGGGCTTTGATGGAGGCACCAGGAGATTGGCACTCTTGGTGGGAGGAGGGCTTTGATGGAGGCACCAGGAGATTGGCACTCTTGGTGGGAGGAGGACTTTGATGGAGGCAACAGGAGATTGGCACTCTTGGTGGGAGGAGGACTTTGATGGAGGCACAAGAGGTGAAAGGCCACCTTTACACTATAAAATGTATAATGGCCACCAAAATTGGCATGTAGATCAGTAACAGTTCCCATACATAAATCATTTCCGCAAAGCTGAGCAGGTAGAAGCCAGGCTGCATCATGTTAAGGACATTCAATGAATCGTGTGATGTCAGAATAACTGTAGTAAAAACAACAACACTACTTTTATAGTGCTAGCGATTAAACCCAGGGCTCTGGGCGCACTAGCCAAGTCATCTAACAGTTAATCCTGTGTACTGGGGTGGGACTGGTTTCAGTTAGAACAGGGTCTCCCCGTGTAGCCCAGGATGGCCTCAAGCTCTCATCCTCCTGTCTGAGCCACCTGAGGAGCAAAACTATAGACATCCTCTACCATATCCAGCATGAAAACTTACTTTTAAGTAATTTATAATAGTTAAATTTTAATAATGCAACTTACTTAAAAGTTAACTTGGCTCTAAGCTGAAGAAACAGAAATCTGAAAATGACCAACTATTTTTGGTTAAAGTAATTTGACTTTTGTTTCATTTATTCCTTCAGCCATGAGAACACCAAGGCATGGGAGGGTAAAGTATTTTGCCCAGGCTCACACAGATTTCTATGCTGTGTAGAACCAGAATTTCATCCTAAACGTGCGAAACTAAGTGTGGTGGTTAGTATTTTTGTCAATCTGACACAAGCTAAAGTCATTCGGGAAGAGGAAATCTTAACGACGGAGGGGCAGCCTCCATCATTCTGCCCATAGTCAAGCTTGAGGGATATTTTCTTGATCAGTGATTGGTTTGGGAGGACCCAGCTCACTGGGGGCGGTGGCACCCCTGGATCCTGGGTGGTATAAGAAAACAGGCTGAAGAAGCCATGCAGAGTAAGTCATCAGGAAGCAGCCTTCCTCTGTGGCTCCCACTTGAGTTCCTGCTTCCCTTCACAATTGGCTTGTAAACAGTAAACAAAATAAACCCTTTCCTTTTCAATTTGCTTTAAGTCATGGTGTTTACAGCAACAGAAAGCAAGCTAGGACCTAAAGTTCCCACGATTAAATCAAGAACTGATTAAAACAGCTTTTTGATGGTTCCTAAGGCCATGAGACTGAAGGGGATTATAATGATACAGAGTATTATGTGCTGAGAAATGGGTACACCCTATGAGAGTCTGGTGGCGGAGTGTTCCCAAGAGACTAGGATGAGCAACACAGTTGTGGCAGGTCTGCCTGTTTCTGAGAAAGATGTGGCAGGGAGCAATCCAAGGGAAGGGAACACAGCACAATGACCTTTATTCATGGTCAGTTCAGTCATGCAGGCTAGAAGCAGATCAAGGTCGGGTACAGGGAGGAGGGGACAAGAAGTGAGGAGAGCTTGGAAATGCTCTTCTGCTGGCTTCCACTTTCATTTAGTGAAACAGGGAGCGAGACCTGCGGAGACTGAGGGGAGAGAACTAGAGGTGTGAGTGGAAAGGAGGCAGGACCCAGGCATCCAGAAGAGCAGGGAAACAGGGACAGGCTGCCAGGAAACATTAAGGGCTAATTAGAAGTCATCAAATATTGTGTAAAACTCCCAGAGAATTAATTAAAATAGTTATTTAATACAAAGCATGTTAAAAATAAAACCAAACAACCAACCCAGAATGGCAGGAAGTGTAATTTGTGAGTGTTAGGTTGTCTTTGGGTTTGAAGTCTGAGAGATTAGAGGATGTGCTGGCTAGTTTATGTCAGCTTGAAATTAGCTATTATGTCAACTTGACATAAGCTAGAGTCATCAGAGAGGAGGGTGCCTCAGTTGAGGAAATGCCTCTGTAAGATATGGCTGTAAGGCATTTTCTTAATTAGTGACTGATGGGGGAGTGTCCAGCATCTCACAGATGATGCCATCCTTAGCCTGGTGTTCTATAGGAAAGCAGGCTGAGCAAGCCATGGGGAGCAAGCCAATAAGCAGCACCCCTCCATGGCCTCTGCTCCTGCCTCCAAGTTCCAGTCCCACTTGAGTTCCTGTCCTGACTTCCTTCAGTGATGGACTACAATGTGGAAGTAGAAGGCAAATAAACCCTTTCCTCCCCAACTTGCTTTTGGTCATGGTGTGTCATCACAGCAATAGTGACCCTAACTAGGGCAGAGGATAATTCAAGTGTCCTGATCTTATCAAAGGGAAGAGGCCAGATTTTGAAATAAAGAGAAAAGATTGGTGATGTCAGTTTCAAGATTCTAGGCTGGATCTTTTTTTTCTTTTTTATGGTTCTTTCGAGACAGGGTTTCTCATGTAACAGTTCTAGCTGTCCGGGAACTAGCTCTTGTAGACCAGGCTGGCCTCAAATTCACAGAGATCCGCCTGCCTCTACCTCCCAAGTGCTGGGATTAAAGGCCTTAGCTACCACTGCTTGGCTTAAAATTAAGATCAAGATCTTTTGTTTGTTTGTTTTGTTTGTTTGTTTGTTTGTATTTTTTCAAGACAGGGTTTCTCTGCGTAGCTTTTTGAGCCTGTCCTGGAACTCACTCTGTAGATCAGGCTGGTCTCAAACTCACAAAAGTCTGCCTGTCTAGGTCTCCCAAGTGCTGGGATTAAAGGTGTGTACCACCACGGGATCATCTTATTTTTGTTATGTTTTATTTTCTCCCACAATCCACAAAATTTCATGAGATTTCTGGCCTATGAAAGTGGGGACTATAGAGCCCACAGAACTACTGTTTTTTTTTTCTCTTTTCCTTCCCATTTCCCTTATTTTTTCTTTCTCTCTTCTCAATCCCTACTTGCTCTGTTTCCTGTCACTACTTTCTCCCTTCCTCCCCACTCTGAAATGGGGTCTTACTATGTAGCCACTGCTGGTCATGAATGGGACATTGTGACCCAAGCTGGCTTTGAGCTTGTAATTACCATGTCTGGCTCTTCCTTCTCTTAAGTAACAATTAGTGCTTCAATCTGTTACACTTTACATTGATGTTCAAATATTATTTACAGGAAAGTGGCTGTTCTTACCAACAAAACGGGTTTGGAAGTTTTTAAGGATTTGAGTAGGATTTTGTCTGTATGAAGGCAAACGTTTCCAGGAGCCATCTTCACACTTCTTCATGAACTGGTCAAAGAGGAGTCTTAGGTCCTTGCTCCAGCTGGGGTTTGGGAGACCATAGTCCTTGGGAATGACTTTGTCAGAGGAAAATAACCTCTAAAAGACAAAGAGGAATAGTGAAAGACTTTAAATGCATTTCTGAG
>JAQHUG010000385.1:845349-857235 GCA_028555095.1 Dicrostonyx torquatus | reverse complement strand
GGCTGGGAAACGAGTTGCTTCTGGATCCATTCCAGATCCAGTTGGAGGTAAGAACATATGAGCTCACTTTATTGTCTGTCTGTCTGTTTTGTTTCTGTGTTTATTGTAGTTTGTGTCCGTATGTCTGTCAGTAATCTGAAAAAATTGTACCTGCGCAGGGCCAGTATTTGAAAGGGACCAGGCAGTGGGACAGATGTGTCCAAGAACATTCCCTGGCCAGCTGTGAAGGACGCTTCACAGGCAATTTGTGAAACTGAGAGTGACCAGGTCACCTTAGTTTCCAGGGAGTGTGGCTCTTATCGCCCACTCCCATCCAGTTTTGTATGTCTGTCAGTAATCTGAAAAATTGTACCTGCGCAGGGCCGGTATTGGAAGGGATCAGGCAATGGGACAGACGTGTCCAAGAACACTCCCTGGCCAGCTGTGAAGGACGCTTCACAGGCAATTTATCAGTTTCATCAGTTTTATATCAGTCAGTTGCCGCGCGGCTCTCAGCCTTGAGTCTGTATACAACTTCCTAAGACTACCATGCTGCTTTTCTTACTGCTAGAAGATGATCACTTCAAAATGGCTGGGAAATTCATAGCTCATTTGCCCTACACCCCTTCATAGAAATGACAGAATCAAATTCTCTCAGCTAGTTACTGGTAGAGATAGTATTAAGCCCAGGCGAGCCAGTCATCAGAGATAGAGAGATGGACAGGTGAGATATACAAGGGGTGTTAGTTTGAATGTAATTGGTCCCCATAATCTCATAGGGAGTACACTATTAGAAGGTGTGGTGTTGTTGGAGTGGGTAGGGCCTTGTTAGAGGAAATGTGTCACTGTAGGGGTGGGCTTTAAGAGAGATGGACAGGTGAAATACATACGGGGTGTTAGTTTGAATGTAATTGGTCCCCATAATCTCATAGGGAGTGGACTATTAGGAGGTGTGGTTGTTGGAGTAGGTATGGCCTTGTTGGAGGAAATGTGTCACCACATTTTGGGGGTAGGTTTAAGGTTTCCTATGCTCAGGATACCACCCAGAGTCTCAGATCATTTTCTGTTGCCTACAAGATGTAGAACTCTTGGCAACTCTGCCAGTATCATGTATGCCTACACATCACCATGTTCCCGACCATGATGATAATGGACTGAACCTCTGAACTGTAAGTGAGCCACACCAATTAAATGTTTTCCTTTATAATAGTTGCTGTGGCCATGATGTTTCTTTACAGCAATAGAGACCCTAACTATGACACACAGGAAGCTGGAACACAAGGGTATTTGGCTTTTCGACCTGAATATTGATAAGTGGAAACTAGCCATCTGGAAAGAGTAGCATATGTAAAAATAAAACCAACCAACCAAATAGCAACAACAAAATCAGTGTGTTCAAACGTAAGGAGGCATGAGACAGTTTTGAAAGTTTTTACTTACTCTGTGCAATAGAAAGTATTGTCCGCATTATACAGATGAGAAAATTAAGGTCTAAAAGAAGCTAGGTACAGTGTAAGGGAAGGAGCAGGATATGGAGGTATAGGCAAAGCCTCAATGCTAAGCTAACTGGTTTGAGTTCTATCTGCAGCACTCTCCGATTATTTAAGCTGGGAGTGACATGCTCAGATTTGGCCATAATAGGAAAGAGAATGGTCATGTTCAAGATTGCATGGGGGATTCTACTTGGAGGCTATTGGGGTAACTCAGCAAGAATTATTAGATCATAAAGCAGACCTCAGAGACTACTTCCATAAAGCAAATGAAGGAATAGGATAAACACTATAGCCAATCAATCCCTGGTATATGAATAGCACCATGGGGTAAATGACAGTTAATTACAAGAAAGAATACAAGAGGGACAAGAAGGAAGCTCAGAGAAGAGAGGCTGGTGTCATGGTAACCATGACTGTCACTCATGATATTTCTCTGGAGCACTGAGCATTGCCACCATTCCAGTCAACAACCAAAATGTAGAGGATAGGAAGACAGAGTGTGATCTATGAAGAGCATAAAACAGATGCTCATAGGGAACAGGCAGGGAAGGAGAGCAGAAATCTCAGGACAGTTAAGATTAAAGAAGGCATCAACTATGTGGCATTCTCCTAGTCACCGTTATCAATCTATTTTGATTAGTGTATGTCTGACTTGGACCACACCCCTGACATCAAGACACCATGCTTACCCCCTGGTGGGAGAACTGACTTCTGTTGATGCCTTATTTGGCTCCAATCCTGATTCAATAGGAAGAACAGAGGAAGCCTGTCTCTAGCACTCTATGAAATTAAAAACTGGATAAACGAGATGACTCACTGGGTAAAGGCGCCTGCACCAAGCCTGATGACCTACATTAGATCCCTGGAACCTATACAGTGGGAGGAGAGAACTAACAAAGTTGTCCACAAACTTGCCCCCGACTTCTATTCACAAATAAAATGTAAAAACAACAACAACAACTCTTCCATGGAGATGGAAGTACTAGAGAAATGAGAAAACAAACAGAAAAAACATTTTGCCTGTAGCTCAGGATAAATAACTTTTTTTTTTTTTTTTGGTTTTTCGAGACAGGGTTTCTCTGTAGCTCTGGAGCCTGTCCTGGAAGTAGGTCTTGTAGACCAGGCTGATCTCGAACTCACAAAAATCTGCCTGCCTCTGCCTCCCGAGTGCTGGGATTAAAGGCGTGCGCCACCACCGCCCAGCAAGTAACTTCATTTTCTAAGCCTCTTTGACCAGCTTATCCCTTCAGAACCCAGCTTAGATAATCTAGGAAAGACAGAAAAATTGGAAAAGGCAGGAAAACTCTGCCCATTATTTCTAAATAAAATTGTGGGAAAATACTGATGAATTTCCTGCAAGTTCTTTTCACGCACTGCACTGCATCCTGATTTACACTGCCAAGGTAGTTCACTTTACATTTTTCCTGGCAAGCCTCTGGCAACAAAAACCTTGCATACTTCCAAAACCGTAAATGTCAATCAGCAGAATTTTTCCCCCTCTTTTTATAATGCTCATGCCCATTGAAGTTGCTACCTATTTGTTAGGGAATATTACTTTAAAGTGTGACTGTCGTGTATGCTGCATTTGCTTAAGCAAACGTAAAGCTGTGGTTCTTTGCCTGTCTATACACCTGATGGTCCTGATAAAGTGCTAAATGTTCAATAGCGAGCCAAGAGCAAGGATGGGGGTGCTGGCAGGCAGAGAGCATAAATAGAAGACCTCTGGACGTGCAGAAGGAGCAATGAGAGAACAAGGGAAGGAGGACGTCAGGGGCAGCCACCTAGCCAGTCACAGAGTAAGAGTGAAAGTAAGATATACAGAAGTAAAAAGGAAAAGCCCAGGGTAAACGGTAGATAAGAAAAGCTGGAAAGAAACAAGCCAAGCTAAGGCTGGGCATTCATAACTAAGAATAAGTGTCCATGTGTGATTTATTTGGGAGTTGGGTGGTGGACCACCAAAAGAGTCAAAAAGCTAAAAGAGTAATAAATCACACTATATCTATTCTTTTACTTTTCATTGAGAAAAGTTTTAAAGGAGTGGAAAGATGGCAAAAGCCAGAGGATCCAGAACTTTGCCATGAGGTTGTGTTTCCTAGTATATAATAGTAATGTCACCCCAACATGACTGCCCAAATGTGCGCTGAACAAGGATGACGGCAATGGACATGCTAAACTACACAGTGACCAGCCCAAGAAGCTTCAACCCTCCACAGAGAACTACAGGCAACTGAGTGAAGCTGGGATTGGGAGGAGGAGGCAGTCCTCCCCAGGGAAGAACACACCAATTGGTTGTCCAGTCCCAAACAGTCAGTGCTGAAACATGCATACAAGTAATATTATATGGACTCAACAGTTGTATCTGCGATTATGTATGCATATATAAATACATATAAGCATACAAGAACAACTGATGATAAAAGAGGTGAATTTAAAGGAGAGTGAGGAGGGTATATTATGGTGATATTTAGTTTGTCATCTAACAAAGCTTGCTTGAAGATCAGAGGGCAAAGCTAGTCATATTAGTTACCCATAGAAGTCAGGCAGTGGTGGCACACACCTTTAATCCCAGCACTGGGGAGACAGAGGCAGACTGATCTGTTAGTTCAAGGCTACACAAGATTGAATCAGTCTAAAAGAGAAACAGAGGTCTTGATCCCAGGACTTGGGATCCCGTGCCTTTAATCCCAACACTAGGGAGGTGGAGACAGGAGTGATGTGGCTGGGTTGAGAGAGGAATATAAGGCGGAAGGAGACAGGAGTTCAGAGCATTCAGTCTGATGACTTGTAGAGACAGAATACCCCATTAGGTCTGAGGATTTCATAGACATAGGAATTAATGGCTGGCCACTCTGCTTCTTTGATTTTTTTCAGCTTTCACCGCCCCCCTATATCTGACTCTGGGTTTTTATTATTAAGACCAATTAGAATTCATGCTACATCATATGAGAAGGCTTACAGGGTAAAATGGAAGGGACAAATGTATTTAAAATACAATCACAAAATAAACAAAAGTTTTATTTCATTTTGTTTTTGAGACAGGGTGCTGCTATACAGCCCAACCTGGCCTAAAGTCTGTGATCTTCCTGCCTCCCAAATGTGAAATCACAGGTATGTGCAACTGTGTCCAGCCTGAGAGTCTTATTATTTATTTTAAGATCAGGTCTCACTATGAAGGCCTGAATGGCCTGGAATTCATTATGTAGATCAGGCTGGCTTTGAGCTCACAGAGATCTGCCTGCCTCTGCCTCCCTAGTGCTAGGATTAAAGGTGTGCACCACACCATACTAGCTCTTTGCAGGAATCTATTCTCTTCTTCCACTGTGGGGATCAAATTCATGTCTCGAGGATTGAGAGCAGGTACCTTTACCCAACTTGCATTTTGCAAGCACAGTACCCCCACCCTGTCTCTGCTGTCTCTCTTATTTATTTACTTTGGGATAGGGTCTCACTATATGTAACTTTGCCTGGCTTGGTACTCAATGTGTAGACCAGGCTGACCTTGAACTCAGAGAGCCACCTATCTCTGTCTCCCGAATGCTGGCATTAAAGTTGTGTGTCATCATTCCTGACACATTTTCATCTCTTTAAATATTCAACATTTCTTGGTTCTAGTAACTTTCAAATGTTTTTCTTTTCCTTTATAAACTATATAGCAGGGGTTTGGGAAGATGGCTTAGAGATGACTCTGTGGGTGAGAGGTGTTTGTCTGCAAGCATGAGGACCTGAGTTGAAATCCCAGCACCCATAGCAGCTGGCCATGGCTGAATGCGCCTGTAACCCCAGCACTGAGAGTGTGGAGACAGGTAGCTCCCCAAGAGCTTGTTGGCCAGACAGCCTAGCCAAAACATCCAGTTTCTAGTTCAATAAAAGACTCTGTCTTAAGGCAAAAGTAAGGTGCAGAGTGATAAAGGAGGCTCTGTACGCATGTGATGAGTGCGCCACACAATACAGCTCAGGGGTAGGACATCAATTTGACCCCCCCCAAGAACATACCTATATATAATAAACCACCGTAAACTATAACCACCACTCACCTGTGCTGTGGTGTTTATACTCAGGTGACTACATTTTGATATTGGTTATCCAGCCTCTATATTCCTTCTACCCTTACTTGTCTCTCCCCTTTCTAGTCTCTAGCAACCAGTACTCTCGCTTCTATGACATTAACTTTTTTTAATGCCCAGAGTTCTTCAAATAAAAATTTCCTTAATATACTCTTAATATGAGAAATAAATTTTTCTGTGTTGCCATTTAAAATTATTTAGTATTCACTTTTTTGTGTTCTTAGTCTTAGTATCACCATATGTGTGTGTATATGTACGGTATATGTGCATATGTCTGCTTGGGTGTGCTTGGCATACATGTGAAGGATATCTCACGTCCTGTCCTGTTATACCTTTGAGATAGGATCTTTCATTGAACCTGGAACTAGGCTGGTGGCCAGAACACCTGGGGATCCTACTATCTCTACCTGCCACAGTCTTACCCACTCAAATGGCATGCTCAGTTCATTTCTGTGACTGTGTCTGTGTGAGTGTAGGCAATGTGTGTGCGGGTGCCTGTGGATACCAGAGGGTGTTGGTTCACCTGGAGCGGGAGCTGCAGGCAGTTGTGAACCATCCCACGAGGCGCTCCGAAAGAGCGGGTTTGAAGGAGAATGGACCCTACAGGCTCACATAGTTTAATATTTGGCTCCCAGTTGGCAGGGCTATTTGGGAAACATTAGGAGGTATGGTTTTATTGGAGGAGGTGTGTCAATGGGGGAGGACTCTGAGACTTTTAAAGCTCACATCATTCCAGTTAACTCTCTTTGCCTCCTATTTGTAGGTAAGGAAATAAGGTCTCAGCTACTGCTGCAGCATGATGCCTGCCTGCAGCCATGCCTCCCACCATGATGGTTATAAACTCACTCTCCGGAGCTGTAAACCCCAAATATATGCCTTTTTCTCTAAGTCATGGTGTCTTCAAAGTGTCTTGGCTCCACTCAGATCTCTTAAATAGGAAACCCCAGCTTGGGACAGTTCTAATATCGTTTTATAGGCTAATGAAATACAGTTAATTGAAGACTTTTAGTAATCAGAAGAACTCATGGGATCTCCTACCAATGTAAGTTTTTTTTTTTTTTTTTTGAGACAGTGTCTCACTATGTAGCTGTTCTGGAACTCACTATGTAGCTATGTAGACCAGGCTGGCCTGGAACTCACAGAGCTCTACCTACTTCTGCTTCCTAAGTGCTGGAATTAATGGTGTGTTCCACCATACCCAGTCTGATTTTAACTTTTAAATATAATTAAAAAACTTTTCTTGAGTTCTATAATGTGCCCTGTTTTTATACCAGGGACAGGAAAGACAAAAAGAAAAGATCTAGGCTCTGCCTTTAATTGTTAGTAGCCTCAGATATGGAAATATTGCTAGAGACATAGAGATACAAATGCTTTCAGGGAATACTTAAAAGCAAACAAGCAAACAACACACATCAACAACAACAAAAACAACAAACCCAGAGTGATTTTTTGCAGCTAAAGTTCATGAAGGTGAGAATGAGGGTTACACTAAGCAAAGATACAGATGCTAAAATGACTACATGACACACTAAATTGACAAAAGAGAAGCAGGATCACACCACAGGTCTTAAATTTAAACTTCTAGGTCAATCAATGGTTTAAAGAATTAGTGTGAGCCAGGTGGTGGTGGTGCACACCTTTACTCCCAGCACTCGGGAGGCAGAGGCAGGCGGATCTCTGTGAGTTCGAGACCAGCCTGGTCTACAAGAGCTAGTTCCAGGACAGGCTCCAAAGCCACAGAGAAACCCTGTCTTGAAAAACCAAAAAAAAAAAAAAAAAAAGAAAAAGAAAAAGAAAAAAAGAATTAGTGTGAAAGGTGATTTTAGGTAGCACAAAGACAAAGACTGATATATATTTAAATATTATGTATAACATAATATGTAATTACAGTAATAATAAAATCATATATATATGTATACACACACACAGAAGAACATGAGTAGCACATCACACATATTTTTACTTAGGATGAAGAGGCATCATGGGGCTGGAGAGATGGCTTAGTGGTTAAGAGCACTGGCTTTTCCCCCCCATGGATGCATGTTTGATTCCCAGCACCCACATGGCCTCACAACTGTCTGTACTCCACTCCCAGGGGATCCAACACCCTCCTCTGGCGTCTGTAGGCACTGCCATACGTGGTTACAGAACATACATGAGGCAACACACAGAAATTTTAAAACTACTTTTCTTCCCTTTTTAAGTAGAAGACAATCATGTAAAAATTTCACGAAGGTGATACGTGAGCATTGAAATGCCTTTTTCCATGATGAGCCTTCAGCAATGAAACAACATTGGTTTTCAGAAAGTTTCATCAAGTGAAAAAACAGTGAGAAGAAAAGGGAAAGCGGTCAAAGATTGTTATAAAGGTCTAGGTCAGAATGGTCCAAAGCAGAATTAGGTACGGAGGAATAAGAAGAAAAGGTTCAAGTGACAGTCAGCACCAGAACCCAGGGAAACGGGAGTTACTAACTTCAGGAAAGAGAAAGCACTAGAGTCTTGGGTGACTCCAGAGTTGTGGCTTTGATGGCATGGTTAGAAGAAAAAGATGTTTGTGAGGGTGGAAGTGTGGGTCAGAGACAATGGGTTTGAGGGACAATGTGGTGGGAAACAACTCAATTTTCAGTTCAAAGAGGCGAGACTAAGAGCTACTTGCACTTAGTAAATTCACTCGTAAACTTACAGCACAGTCATGCATGAAGGATGAGTCCGAGGGTCATTACCCTTTGTTCTCAGTAGAGGAAAGGTCACGCTTGATCTTTAGTTACAGATTTATCAAAGTTGGACTTGTAAGAAAAGTTATGACCTTTTATGCTTCCTTAAAGATGTGGAGCTTATAAATATTAACGCTTAATTGTTTACAGCACAGACTGCCAGGCACCAACATGTCACTAAAGAAACTAATTCATCTTTGTGGTTCTATAATTAGCACATGCATTTTCCTTTCTAGTGGGCAAGATGGTACCTGATTAATAATCTACATTCATTATTCTTTTAAAATTATGTGTATGTCCGTGTCCACCACTGAGCTATACCTTCAGCTCTCACTTACTACCTAGCAGGAAGCTGCAGCAACTTGGGAGAGATGCCACAGCCATATAACAACCAAAGTTCGCTTTCAGTTCTTGCTCAAAAGAAAGCTGTTCCCCGTTGTTCCTTAGTCATTTATTTTAACAAAAAGAACAAAGGCATTTGAATTTTGCAAACTGACCCCATTCTCCCAAACTAGACCATAAAATCCTTGGGAGGAAAATTTTTTCTTTTTCCTTATCTAACTGTAATATGTCTTACTTCTTATCAATGGCCAATTATGCCTGTAGGGCCCAGCCATGACAGGCTCAACAGAGACCACTTAGGCACCACCCAGGAACAGACCATTCAAAGGATAGTCCCAACCATTGCAGGTAGGACGTCATCTGATGTCCCTTAGTCCAGCACATACCTACCCCCTTTTCACCAGGGCACCCCTAGACAAATGTCAGTCAATCACAGTTGCTGAACCTTAGAAATCCCTCACCTCAAACTCTGCTACTATGAAAACCTCACCCCAACTGACCTCGGGGTCCTCTGATCGTGCCAATGCGTTGGTGTTCAAACTTGAGTAAGAATAAAGGTTCTTTGGTTTTACAAATGGGACTCGGTCTCCTTGTTGGTTTTGGGGGGGACTCTGCGGATCTGAGCATAACAATGCCTGGAATATTGTTGGAGCTCAACAAGTACTGTCTGCAGCAGTGAAACAAAGTAGGGATATAAATAAAGGCAGGGGATTATTTAAGTCTGGAATCAGGCATGATATACGCTTCCCTTGCTTTATCTCATTTAACCTTATCATTTAACCAACATCCTCTAAGATGATGAAAATGGGCTAGAGAGGGCATAATTGATTATTTGACAATGGGAAGCCTTTTCCCAAGTTGGTTATAATGAATCAGAGACCATCAGGATTAGATCCTGGAAAGGATAAGTGCAGCGGTCTATAATGGCTGGCTCTTTCACGAGTTTTCTGGGTAATCTTGCTAACCATTATTATATCAGTAGTAGTGGCGGTCCTACCCTTGCTGACCTATCTCAACCGCGAGTTACGTTCCCTTCCCGATCCTCCCGATTTGAATCTCAGGGCTGGGAGCCGGCGCCCCGTTACAGCCCAGGATCCGCTGCCTCCCTGCTCGCACCATCACCCCGGCGTCCCGGGTCTCACCCACACTGCTCCGGGCCTCCTCGCAGGCGGGACACCAAGAGCGCGCAGGCGCGTGGCGCAGCTTCTTAGCATCGCTCAGGCCGCGGGCAGAACGCTGCCGTGTCCTCTCATTCACAAAGAGCGGTGTAACCACACACGCCGACCCGCCGGCTCCGGACTCTTAACCGTGGAGGCGGGTGGAGGGCGGAGCCGTGCGCCGCGGGCGTTGTCGGCGCCTCCCTGAGCCCGGGCGGACAGACTCTCCGCCGCCCACCTTTGGTTCCGGGACACTTTGCGCCCGGCTCCCTGTCGCGGTTCCCTCTAACACAATGTCCCCAGGCAATTAGCGCTCCACCCTGCGAAAGGCTCAGCGCCTCGGGCAGACAGGAGTAGATAACCTTTGGGAGCCAGTTGCTGGTGTGGAAGTACGGTCTTCCTTCCGGTGCAGGGCATTTGCACGTTTAAAATAGTCCATCCCGGCGGTGGTGGCGCAGGCCTTTAATCCGGTACTTAGAAGGTAGAGGGAGGTGGATCTCTGGATTGGAGGCCAGCCTGGTCTACAGAGCGAGTTCCAGGATAGCCAGAGATACACAGAGAAGCCCTGTCTCATCTCAAAATACAAAAACAAAACAAACAAACAAAAAACAACCAAACAAAAGAACAGCAGCAACAACAAAAAAGTCAGTTCCTTATTTTTAATATATGCACTCTTCAGTTGCACCCTCTGTGTGTGTCCCCGCGTAGATCTGTGAAGATCTACTGAAAAGATCACTGAAAAGAATGTGTATCAACTTTTACTTTTGCAAGAACCGTCTCTTTCAAAGAAAGTGCAACTGGACTGATTTGATAGAGTTAGCCTGAACTGTCTGATGGGAGCCTCTTAGTTTAAAGAATATCCAATGATTCACTGACATGTTGTTCATTCTGTGCTGGGGATTGCTAGACAAACAGAAGTCTCACAAAGGAAACAAGGGGAGCAGTTCAGCAAGGCAATTCTTTTTGTTGAAAGAGTGCACCAAGACCCACCCAGGGTTAACAAGCTACACAGGGACAGGTGGCAGAAACCCACACCCAATTGCCTGGAGTCTGTCATGATTGGCTAATTTTAAAACAATAATTATGGAGAAAATGGAAGGGGTTGGCTCCTTAAGACAAGTTGCTTAAGTTCAGAGAAGGCTGCAGTCTTTATGTAAACAAAAATTTTATCCAGTTGGGGGTAGTCTACACAGCACTTGGGAGGCAGAGGTAGGAGGATTTCTGAGTTCTAGGCCAGCCTGGGCTACATAGTGAGTTCAGCCCAGCCAAGGCTACCTAGTGAGATTCTGTCTCAAAAAACAAAAACGAATAAATGACCAAGAATCTGCATAGAGCTGGAGAGCTGGTTCAGGGATGGGTTAAAAGCACCACTCTTTCAGAGGACCCAGATTCGATTCTGAGCACCCACGTGACAGCCCATACTTGTTTGTGATTCCTGTTTCAGGTAATCTGATGCCTCTTTTTGGTCTTTATGGACACCAGGCATGAGTGTGGTGCACAGACAAAAACACCCATATAAATAAAATAAAATAAAATATTTTTTCTCTACTCTGTTTCACAGTGGATAGTTATATGCCTTAAAATTCACTAATTGGAGCATTTAATCTTCTGTTTATCCCACCAAATATCTTTTACCTAAGACACTCATTTTGTTAAAGAATCATGATGCAGTTTATTAACCTAATATATGATTGAGAACAATACACATATACATATTAATTTTCATTTTACAAGTGTACAGTAATGGTTTTCATAAACACACACACACTCATTTTCACAAGCCCACAATAAGCTGAACCAGTATGATGCTCCTTCATCTGCTTGGTGGAGATGCTGGTGTAAAAGGAGCATCTCCAGAGAACTCACATTGTACAAAACTCAAGAACTAATAAGAATGTAAGTGGAAGAATTATTTGTAATTATGAAAGTAATAATCCTCAAAATTTCAACTTATTACACAATAGTTATTTGTTCTGCCTACTCATTTAAAATAAGAGAGTTTGTAGGATTCAGACAGCCTCTCTTTCTTGTACGTTGTCTTTCACACGTTGGCCACCAGAAGGAAGCTTTGAGTTTACTGTCCTCCGGGACCTAGAAAACTTTTGTGGCCGTAGGGACAAATGGACAGAGCTTACAT
>JAQHUG010000385.1:805654-818264 GCA_028555095.1 Dicrostonyx torquatus | reverse complement strand
TTTTTCCATTTGATATTTTTTGCTTCTTATTCAAAGATCATGTGTTCAAAGATGTGTAGATTGATATCCAGGTCTTCTATTCGGTTCCATTGGTCCTCCTGTCTGTTCTTATGCCAATACCAGGCTGTTTTCAGTACTGTAGCTTGGTAGTAGAGTTTGAAGTCAGGGATTGTGATACCTCCAGAAGTTCTTTTATTGAACCAGATTGTTTTGGCTCCCAGCCATGTGGTGGTGGCGGGTGGGCGAGAGACAGAGACAGATACACCAGGCAGAGTAAAGTTGAACATTTATTAGGTGGGTTGTTATTGAGGGGAAGGAAAAAGGGGAGAAGCGGGGGGGGAGAAAAAGAGGAAGAAAGAGAAAGAGAGAGAGAAAGAGAGAAGGGGAGAGAGCAGGACAGAGAGAGGGAAAGTGGGGGTCTGAGGCTGCAGGCAGGAAGGGAGTGGGTGTGGCTTATCTCTTAAAGAGACAGAACAATCATTACAAAGGAGTAGGGCCACTATTAGGAGGTGTGGCCTTGTTGGAGGAAGTGTGTCACTGTGGGGGCAGGCTTTGAGGTCTCTTTCACTCAAGCTTCTCTCAGTGTGACTGCCAGTTGACTTCCTGTTGCCTGCAAGATATAGTACTCTCAGCTACAGTACCACATCTGCCCACATACTGCCATGCTCCCTGTCATGATGTTAATGGACTGAACCTTTGAAACTGTAAATATTTTCCTTTATAAGAGTTGCTGTGGTCATGGTGTCTCTTTACAGCAATAGAAACCCTAACTAAGACAACCCCCAAAGCTTTGAGAAAACCACCAGAGATTATAAATTTAAAAATAAAACAAAACATCAAGTTTTGACCTCCAAGCTATACATTTTGTAAATGTCACTAAAGACAGAACTTTAGCCTCCATAAAGTCTTGCTGCTTCAGACATAAGAATTAGGTTTTAATTTTACACTGGTGAATTAAATGTTCACCAGAGGAAAAGCCTCTTAGATAAATTTACATTTTAAAATATCTTATAATATTTTAAAAATAGTATTGAAGACCATAACATTTTTCAATTTGCAATTCAATGGGGGCATGGAGTTGTCATGGCCAGTAAAAGATTTATTATGAGAGTTACTAACACTATAAATAGACAGACAGAAGCTTAGGAGGGGCTCTAATGAGAGCCTAGGCCTTGGTAACAGGGTGGGGTCCCTTCTTACAGGCTCAGCAGAAGCTGGAGGTTTCCTGACAGGTAATTGATTTAGTCCATGGCAGGGATCTTCCCTGTGGAGAGGGAATGTGCCACTCTGAGGATGTAGGGGCGAGGGAGAACCTCACACCTAGTTGTGAGTAGTATCGTTATACTGGTAGCCTTCTGACGTCCTGGAGTCTGAGTCTGTAAATTGCCTTGGGGAAGTGAGAAGGGTGCCTTCCATTCTCCGGGGAATTCAGGCACCTGGGAAGTCTGTTAGGAGGGACAGAAATTCACAGACAATTTCATTGTAGCAGGATTAGTATTTCTTTTACAGGGGCTGTAAGAAAGAGGGGTGGCAAGTGGGTGTAGCTGAATTAGCTCCCAGTTCAAAAGCTAACAGATCATAAACAGCTCTATTTTACCTAGTGTGTAAGTGTGTCTCACATACATGATAGCCCCATCTAACTAGAGCTATGAAGCTATTACAGGACTTTAGCCTAAACATAAACTTAAATGTCAAAAGCCACACACAATTAGGAGAAAACATAGGCATTTAATTTCTGTCTTTTAAAGTCAGCTCTTTTCCTATTTTACTAAAAGTAAATGGACTGTTGCTTTTGTTTTAGACTTGGTCTCATTATGTATTTCTGACTGACCTGGAACTCTTGCGTTTAACAGGGTTGGTTTCCTTGAACTCACAGAGGTCTGCCTGTCTCTGCTTGTCAGGTCCTGGGATTAAAGACTACACCACCACACCTGGTATAATCAAAGGAAGTATAATTGCTGTGAATATAAAGCACGATTATACCTACGAACCTTTATAAACAACATTTTGATTAACCTAACTGCTTCTAAATCTTTTCTCATGAGATTTATGTTTTAAGCAATTTCATTAGTATGTACTATATAGATAATAATGTATTTTCTTAGGGCATTTTTATACAAGAATATAACATATTTCAATCATATTTACTACCTTACCTTCTTTTTCTTCCCTCTTCTAGATGACCTACTTTCTCTTCTCGACCAGCTCCTTCTAATTTAATATCATTTTAGATTTTAGACATACAATGATTTTACTAATTTTTTGATAATGTCATACAAACAAAGAATTAGTTGATCACATATACCCCATTCCTCTATTTTTAAAAAAGTAGCCCACAGTGTCCATTTTGTGCTGTCTGTTGACTTGTGGATATGAGACCAACTGCAGGAGCATAGTTACCCTACCAGTGACCATAACTCTAAGGAGGCTATCTTTCCTATAGCTGGTATCATATGGCAATCGTGAAGGAACACTTACAATTATGATAGCATGTATACATTTATTTCTATACATCAGATAAATTATGAATGCCATTAGTAGATATACTCATTATATAGTCATTAAAAATATCTGAAAGATTTAAAAACTAAACAAGAATTTCAGTAACATTTCATCATGTTGTCTCTGCTAAGTGTTAGATGGAATTATGTTACATATAGTACAAGAAGATTTTCTGTTACAAATAAAAAGATGGAGTTTAATGATCCTATGAACAGAGACCCTGAATATAACATTGTATTTTTGTGGCTAGAACCATATTTATCTTAATGATTTTACAGTATAAATGGATACAAAATTAAATACAAAACCAATCAAATAACATTATTTATATAAAAATGTACTATCTCTTAGCAACTACACCAACAAAGAAGTAGCCCATCCCAACACTCACAAAATCTTTGCATATTTCATATGATCTAGAGCCCAGAAGTCAAGTAACATTATCTCTACATATGGACCAATCCTAAAACTAATGTTTTAAATTTAATTTGTCTAGAAAAAATTATATTTATTCTGAGCATTTAACAAAAGCATTAACAATTTAATAATTAAATAATAGTGATACAGAAAATTGTTTACACTGGAAAGATGTGTCTCTGCCTAAGGTGCTTTCTAATTGGTTTAATGAAGAACTAAATGGTCAATAGCAAGGCAGGAGAGAATAGGTGGGACTTCTGGGTAGAGAGAGAAACTGGGAGGAGAAATCTAGGTGTATGGATTATGCGAGAGGGATGCCAGGAGACTCTGAAGAAATCTGACATACAGTACATAGCAGAGGTAACCCAGCCACATGAAAGAACATAGATTAATAGAAACAGATTAATTTGAGTTGTAAGGGCTAGTTGGGGATAAGCCTAAGTTAAAGATCAAGCTGTCATAATTAATCATAAGTCTCTGTGTTGTTACTTGGGGGCTGGTGATCCAAAGATAGTAAGACAAGAAAGTTTGCTATATTTGATGACAAACATGACATGTAAACTCACACAGGGCCTGAGAAAGCTGAAAAAGATTCCCAAGTAGGCTGAGTCCTTGTGGCATGTAGAGGCCTGGTTCTTTTAAGAGACTCTGCTACTGAACACTTGAATTGAGTTTATGAGTGGTGGGCAGTGGGAGGCATACTACATGGCAGAAGAAGACTAGGTAGAAGTACCTACTGGAGCTAGGGACAGACTGGCTCCAGTTAGGACCACAGACATGAGGTTCCTTTCTCACCTACCTGAAGGAGGCAGAGCCAGCTGTCAGGTCATGTGCTAAGCAGAGCCACATGTAGATGGAAGTTTCTGTCCTGCCAGGTTCTCCAGCCATTCAGTCCCAAAGAAACACACAGAGGTTTATATTAATTATAAACTGTTTGGCCTATTAGCTCAGGCTTATTATTAACTAGCTCCTTAAATTAACCCATAATTCTTGTCTATGTTTAGCCACATGATTTGGTACCTTTTCTCAGTTAGGCATTCTCATCTTGCTTCCTCTGCATCTGGCTGATGACTGACTCTCTGCCTTTCCTCTTTCCATAATTCTCTTAGTCTAGTTGGCACACCTATATTTCCTGCCTGGCTACTAACCAATCAGTGCTTTATTAAACTAATATGAGTGATAAATCTTTACAGTGTACAAGAGCATTGTCCTACAGCAGCTACACAGAGGAGAGCCTTAGTTACTGCTTAGCAGTTTAAGGTTTGGTCATGTGGTCAAAAAAGGCTGCAGATGCACAAAAGTCAGGCCCTGACTGAGAAAACATCTTCATTTACAGGAAGAACTGAGGATGGCAATCATAAGTTTGTTTTATATGAAAGACAAAAGCAGAATCAGTTAAGATGGACTTACTAGGTCCCAACCACCATGGAGCTTGCCACATAAGAAAGTATAAACAAGCATATTTTAGCAGATGCAGAGTCACTAGAAAGAATTAAGAAATAAGAAAGGACATCATAGCAATTTTGAAATAGAAGCCTTCTATTCCTAGATAAGATGTATCCACTTGCCTAATGTTTATGTTCCCTAGGATGAGTGTTCCCTTTCCAAGGACGTGTTATATCTAAACACCTACTCATCGCGGATATGACTAAAAAGAAACTCATATACTGTGCCAACTAATAACATGTGACCTTTTGGTTCTGTTCTTTGTTTTGGATACTATATAATGGGAACGTGAATTCTGTAAAGTTGCAGCAGATTCAAACCACTCTCTTGTGTGTTGGTCTGTCTGTCATTCGCCGTTATAACTTGTGCCTTTCTGGTACCAAGACCCTGATTCCCCCACGGTCTGAGGGGCTCCCCTGATCTGGTCCGTGGCAGTTATGCCCTATCTGCTAGCATCCTGGACAATGGAAATCACAGTGTCCCCATGTGGGCTTATCCTCTATGACATGCCATAGAGGTCTGACCTCACCAACATCGGCAAGTGAAACTGTGCCAGCCTTTGAACTTCTCAGCCTTGCAGAGGATTGACACTGCCCAAACATGGTATTTCCCGTAACCCTATCCAAACCTAGGGTAAAGCTGCAGATAGCGGGTAAGTCCATTACTTTTCTTTTAGGAGCTACCTATTCTGTTCTAGCATCTTACTCTGGCCTTACATTCCCCTCACCAATTTCAGTTATGAGAGTAGACGGGACCTGTTCCTCCCCTCTTAAAACTTTGCCACTGCCCTGCATTCTTGCAGGACAATTTTTCTCTCATTCTTTCTTGTGATACTTGCTTGCCAAGGACCTTTATTGGGTTGAGATATCCTTAGCCACTTCCCCAAGGCTTTGTTCTGCTTCTCGGAGCCCCTTTTTGATCCCACCAACTCCTAGATTGTCTTTTACAGGTTCACTCCTCCTGCCAGATGTGTGCCCAGGTCAACCCACAGGGGGCTCTCCACATACATCAGTCTCTACACCAGCTTCACAGACACCAACTGGGAAGAGATTGGCAGGTTAATTTCACCCATATGCCTACTCATAAAAAACTCCATTATCTCTTAATACTTGTGGACACTTTTACAGGATGGATAGAAGCATTTCTGACTTCCAGGAAACCAGCAGATGTTGTGGCTCAGATACTCCTGGACCACATCATTCCTTGGTTTGGTGTCCCACAGTTAGTTAAACTGCTCCCCCGCCATGGTTGCATTGCGGCTTTCCAGTTTCCCTCAGGGCTACCTGAAAACACAGGAGTTCAATTCAACCTGGATATCTTTTAATTTGGTTTGATTTGATTTGATCTGATTGGGATTTTTGTGTTAGCAGAGAGCTCATGTTAGAAAATATTCCTAACAATAGATCTGATCCCTTGTCATGGGAAGAGCTGGATGAGACTGGATGAGACATGATAAATCTTATTTGCTACAGAGTTCTCGTGCCTTATTATTATATGCCATCCTTTCCTAAGACATGGATAGAGGCTGGGTAATACAGTACAAACAGACTTATAAAGTTGACAAATGCCTTTTACCTGTTCAAACATAGAATAAAAAAGCATCTTTAGCTGACTTGTGTACACCCCACATTCCATAATTGTGTTAATACACACACTCACACATGTGTTGCCTTTAAAAGTTTGTGTATTTTTAGAAAAAAGGACCAGACTCCAATGAAAACAAGTAGCCTATGTTATCCAGCCTCTCAGAGTACCTTTGTTGCAGTTTCCTCAAAATTCTGCATCCAGAACAACTTCAAAGCTGCTAGCTGAGATGGTCCAGCCGCACAGCCTACTCTAGTCAGGGCTTCCAATAAACTCCACAATTTCTCATCACACAGAGACTAAACAAAAAAATAATACAGTTAGTTCTTCCAGGACTTGACCATTATCTCTTTTTTCTCAGGGTCTCCTAAAGATGCCATCACCCCCAGACAACAGGAAGTAATTTTAAGAACACAATGCACACATTCCCAAGAGGTAGGGTAGATGGTTTTGGTCCTTTGGTGGATTATAGATGTTTGTCATCATTTAGGGGTTTGGGGGCAAACTGTTACTAGTCATGGTATGGGGGGAAGCTAAGCAAGGGAAGTTGAGTTCAAGGATCTCTTTCTAAAAAAAAAAAAAAAAAAAAGGGAAGATGTATGAATGATAGGATAAAAGGGTAGATTATTGAATTTACTTTTAGGCTAAAAAGCAACTACTAGTCTAAATATTCTATATGGTTATGTATTTTTGCATATTGATACACATTTAAGGCTATATTTATTATAACATTGTAATGTTTCTACTCTTGTTGAAGATACTGTGGTAGCTCATTTTAAAATGTAATATAAAGTTCTGGTCCTTAAAGGTTGTTATTGTAAGCTGTTTAAGATTATTAAGAAATATAGACTAATAATTAGTCATCTATAACAATCAAACTTTTAGTCATGTAGGTATGTTTTCAATATTAATCAGAGACATACTTTAAATAGATAGTCTTCAAACACTTCAGAGACCTACAGAATATGACATTTAAGATATTTTAATAACATAAGGCTTTTCATGACAGTGAGACATGTCTGCCCCTGGCAGCACCAATTTACTTCAAAAAAGGATGATGGACATTGAAGAAGCTTCATCTGGAGTTTGCTTTCATTGTGGTAAGGCTTGCCATTTGGGGAAAAAACTGACTTTGCTTTGACTGCTGATGGTATGCTGTCCAAATTGGACAAGCAGGACACAAAGGGAAGTGACTGCTAAACTTTGCCAAGACAAGGCAGGACAGTCTTTAAAAATTCCTGCTTCACAGAAAAAAACTGTCAGATATTTTAGGCTTGCAGGCCAAAGATGGATTCCCCAACATTGTAGAGAAACCTTACGTGACTGTCCTGGCTGACAGCTGTCTCTGTTGTTTCTGTAATTTTGGAATTTGTTTACTTTGCATTCTCTGTTTACTTAGGTAATATTTTATCCTTCTTGGGTTTCTGATTGGGTGTCAAGACTATATAGTTACACCATTTTCTTTGTTACCAAATTAAAAAAAAACTTACATAAGAGATATAAAGTTTATAAAGGTCGAGAGACATAAAAAGTTAAGTTGTTTATCTAGAAAAATAAAAATATTAGGACTAAAATGATATTTTTAGGATGGTAATACAAGTTATGATAAAAAGTGGTTTGGTATAAAATGTTAGATTCATCACAATAGAATAGATAATACAATATTTTCTCTAAATATACCAAATACATTTAGACTAAACACTGTAAATGTAATTCTTATCTAACAATTGTTATTATATATAGTTTTACTATAATAGAGCTAAACCTTTTTTCTTTTTATTAGACAACAAGGGGGAAATATTTCAGAATATTTGTTTACACTGTAAAGATATATTTCTGCCAAAGATGCCTTCTGATTGGTTTAATAAAGAAAAAAAAAGTCAATAGTTAGGCAGGATTTCTGGGCAGGGAGGGAAACTGGGAGAAATCTAGGTGCACAGAATATACCAGAGGGATCCCGGGAGACTCTGAAGAAGTTGGACATACAGTATAGACTCAGTCACATGGTAGAACATAGATGAATAGAAACAGGTAAATTTGAGTTTAAGAGTTAGTTGGGTACAAGCCTAATCTAAGGCCAAGCTTTCATAATTAATAAGTCTCTGTGTTATTTGTGGGCTGGTGACCTAAAATAGGCCTACTAGAAAATTTGCTACATAATTACTTTTTTAAGCATCTAATTAGATTTTTTTTATTGAAAAAAGATTTTCATAAATATATTATGATGATTCCCCCACCCTCATTCCTTCCAGATCCTCCTCACTTTTCTACCCAACTTTATATTCTTTTTATCTTTCTTTATTTTTCAAATAAGCAAACAAGAAATAAGAAACAAAAATACACCCTTCAAGAGACAGAAAAAACCCTTGCAAAACACAAAAACAAACAAGCAAAAGATCAGTAAGACAAAAAAAAAATGCCAAAACAAAGAAAATGAAGCAAAAAGTGCCCCAAAATATCCTCTGGCGTTTACGATCCAGAACGAGAGCTTTACCCAAATGTGACTCTTTGGACAGTGGAGCAACACTAGGTACTGACAGGTCATCTTCTCTTTCGTCATTGACCCTGCTCAGGTGCGTTTCATCACCATTTCAATGTGTTGGTTTCTGAGGAGAAGGCTGGGCTTCCTCCAAGCAAAAATGACTGGTGATGGTCCACCTGTAAAAGGTTTTCTGGGTACTCATCTGCGTGTAGCCCCAGTTCTCAGCTTCGAGGCCCTTTGACAAGGGCTTCTCCGCATTGTCTCAGCCAAAGGCGTCTTTGGTTTAAACTGAAACTGACCCCTTTCCTCTACTCCCTGCCTGGAAAAGTACCGTGGGAAAGCTCCCCACCCTGTTCTAGAAACTGGTTGAAACGCTGCAGTTAAGTGAAAGTTCTTGGCTGTTATTAAAGTCCTTGCTTGCTTCCTCCTGCAACTGCCAACCAGGATGCAGTTTTTCTGTGTCCTTTGTCTTTAAAAAAATCCCTCCAGTATGTGCGACACTGAGAAACCCTGTCTCAAAAAAAAAAAAAAAAGTAACTAAACAATCACACAAACAACAACAACAAAAACCCTCAAACAAGTCTCCTGGTAACATGCATTTGGGGCTGCTCTGGGAGCAGTAGTTTTCCCCAGGCAGTCACTGACCGGCTTAATTCAAACTCTGAATTTGAACTTTGTGCTGAATGGTCATTAGGTCTCTACTGCAGCATGCCTGCGGTAGTTTAAAGGTTAAACTGGATCCACTTCACCCTGCCAGATACAACAATAGATACATTTTAGATCTTTAGTTTCTGTTTCTCCTCTGTTCCCTCCTCTAAGAGACAGGAAACTTGGATCTCTCTGAAATGATCGGTATTTCAATATAAGCTTCAGAGAAGAGTCAAGGATCTTAGTGACTCTTATATCACTCTTCTTTTTTTTTTTTTTTTTCTCTTTTGCATCTTGGGTCAATAGGTAACCAGTTTGGGCTATTATATACAACTTTTGAGGAGTTTGAAAGGTCTTCTTTCAAAAAGTGTGTTTTGCTGACTGTTGTTAATTTTCCATAACTGATGGGATCATGTAGTCTCTATGCAGTACTATTCACTCTTGAGATGATGTTACAAGGATGCCTGCCATAAGCATCATCAGGGAAGAGTGTTTTCCTCACCTTGTCAGCGGTCTCAGGGTTCACAGTAGGGAGGGCTGGTGGTAGAGCTCACGTATGCTGCACAAGAAACAGAGCCAAGAACCCCTGAAAGTTGCTTTCTTTTTGCTGCTTTTTATTCCACCCAGACACGCCTTCCCTGGGATGGCTCTGCCATTTTCAGTGGTGGTGCCTCCCCACTTCCCATAATCCTCTCGAATATCCTATATGCTTCTCCATTCAATTACTTTGATTGACAAGATTCAGCTTCTCAATACCTTATAGTTTGTTTCTCCACTGGTGATTTCTGTCCTTTTCTAGCTTAGAACTGTCATGCGTACTCTGTTGGGCTTTCAGAGTGAGAGGCTGTTCTGGCGTCCAAGGGGTGCAGACAATCCTGCTTAACAGCCTGTTAGATACTGAGAAGCAATGCTATGGCCTGTGCACCTCACATATCTCACATATCTCTCCAACTACAGACCACTGTTTTCTTTCAGTAATTGTGGGTCTGGTCTTTTGGGCTGATGTCTACACATGGAGTGGGCCTTCAATGTGTTCACACTGGGAGAGCATTTCTCAGCTCATGTGCAGGTAGGTGCCTTAGAGGTAAAGGTAGGTTCTTGCAGTCTTTAATTGCTCCCTTTGTGAGTCCCTGGCTGTAACTCTGACATTTGAGTCACTAAACCAGACCGTCTAACCCATAGTTCACGTTCAGTTTTGAAGTGATTGCTTTGCTTTCTTTGGGAATACTGCTATGAAAAGTCACAGAGCTGTCGATCGTTTGCTTAAAATAGTCTCACCAAACTGCACTTGAACGGGATAAGGTGAAAGAACACAAATTAGTTTTCTCATTCTGCTATGGTAAAGAGCCAACAAGCTTAGTGCTTTTTTTTGTAATGCATTAGTGTATAGGACAAAAAAAAAAAAATCAGAAATTCAGAAGGGAGCCATCAGCAGCATACTGGCAACTGTAGCCGCATTCAGCCCATAGATGGCGCCAAAAGCCTGGCTTGGGCTCCTGCCGGAGGCTCATGAAACACTTCAGCTGTCATTCTTCCTTTCCTTCATTGCGTTTTTCTTTTCCATAAGTACTCCTGCAATGTCATTATTCATCCAGATAATACAAGATAACCTTCTTGTCTCAAGACTTTAGCACCCCAGAATAGAGATAGGCAGGCTAGGAATTCAAGGCTATCCTTGATTTCAGAGCCAGCGAGAGGGCAGTACAGACTGGACTACAGGAAGGCCACCCTCAGATAAATGAATGACTAAGTAAGCCAAAAGGAAAATCAGTGATAAAGAAATAAAAACATCATCAAACTATGTGTCTAATTCCAGTCCTTAGACATATACAATAAATTCAGATGTCAGAGACATGTCTGGGGACCATGGTTCTTTTTAAGACTGGGTAATTTAGAGTTAATAATTTATTTTCCATTTACTTCTGCTTCCTACTCCAAAATATAATTTCTGAAAGATTAAATGGATGCTTAGGAACTGTTGCTCGTAGAAAGAGGGCTCATCTAGAGTTACCAGGCAGTCCTCCTCAAGAGCAAGCCATGTGGAAACAGCAGGACAATATGAACTTGGAATTTTATATCACAATGCAATAATAAAATCATTGTCTTTTTCCTTTTACTCTCTTTGCATCCTGATTTGTTTTAACTACAGGTTTTGGAAACAAATAATCTCAGTATCCCATAAAGAAACTTGCACTCATAGCAAAAGTAAACAGGGAAAGCAATATCTTTCTGCCAAATGGGTGTGATTTGACCCAAACCTGGCCACCACACACACATGGACATTTCGACTTCAATCTTTGATGCTTACATCAAGAGAGAGCTTGTCTGCTTCTCTTTGGCTGGGGTCCACCTCTAACTCTATGGCTGCAGACCAATTTGGAAATTGGTATGAAAAAAAAATGAAGGAGACCCACGAGAAGGAGTGTGAGTGAGGAGAGGCAGACACCCAGTCATTGGTCCTGTTTACAAGAAAGAATGGGTTCTGACCATGGAGGGGAGGTCAGAACACAGTCAAAAGAATGACCCATGAGCAATGCTTTGGGGAACTGTGAGAGAGGCTCCAGGAAAAAAGTCAGAGGGCCTTTCTCCTCAGATGCATTTTGTTTCTCTGATTGTTTTTGGACATGATTTCACGCTTCCTGTGACAAACATTTGCATTCAGTTCATAAGTCATGTTTATTCTTGTTGTCAGAACATAGTTATAGAACCCAGTGTTTTGAATGGATATGCTGATTGTTGCCCTCAGTGAACTTGAATCTGGATATGGCCTTCTGCCTTGCTTTCATGCTTTTCCAGATATGATCGATGCTATGTTCCAGCCAATTGTGTTTAAACTGGTCTGTCCTGAGAAAGTTCTGGGAAAGGGCTGCTCTGTTCATATTTAGTACGTGCTTACTTGTTTATTGATGATTTTCTCAAACAACCTTCCTTGGATCATTTCTTTCTTTGTTACATTAGCGTATAAAAGTATACCGAAACTGAAGTAAAGCTGTCTGCAGCATTAGGCTGTAGTCCGCTCCATTCTTTAAAGTCCTCAAGTCCCAGGTCTTGCAGACAGATTTGCATAGAATGATGAAAGTCAACAGGGAAGAGGAATAATATCAGAGGAGAAAGAACAAACATTCCCCCCAGTGTCTAAAGACAAAACCATAGTTCCTGTCAAGAGAGTATGAATTCTTTTTTTCCCTTTTATTCAAAACAGATTCTCTTCTCATACAATATATCCAATTATAGTTTTCCCTTTGTTTAATCCCCTCACTTCCTCTCTACTCCACCTCCTCTCCTCTTTGGAACACTCCCTTTCTGTGTCTGATTAGAAAAGAACAGGCAAGCCAAGGCCAGCCTGTCTACAAAGATAGTTTCAGGACAGTCAGGGCTGTTACACAGAGAAACCATGCTTAGAAAAACAAAAACAACAATAACAACAACAGCTACAAAACACCAGAACAGGCTTTTAAAAGATAACAACCGAATCAATGAAACAAAGGGCTGGTTCCTTGAGAAAATCAACAAGATCGACAAACCCTTATC